>CM021103.1:286077297-286343347 GCA_007115665.2 Sequoiadendron giganteum
CTCAATAGGTAAGATAGCTATAGAACCAAATACTAGGGAGTATGGAGTGGTGCTAGTGGGAGTATGGATGCTTGTGTGATAAGCCCATAAGGTAGAATTTACCTATAGATGTCGGTCACGACCATCGTCATTGACAGTCTTTTTGAGGATTCTGATGATTGTTTTATTATATGCCTCTACTTGGTCATTACCTTGTGGATAATATGGAGTGGAAAAGTGATGTTGGATATAGAATTCTTCACAAAGATGGTAGAATTATTGGTTTTTGAATGGATGACCATTATCCGTGATGATGGATTGAGGAACACCATACTGACAGATTATGTAGTTTAGGATAAACTTGGATATTTGTGTGCTAGTAATATAGGTCATAGGAATAGCCTCAATCCATTTGGTGAAGTATTCGGTTGCGGTTATGATGAACTTATGGCCATTGGAAGATGGAGGGTGTATCTTACCTATGAGGTCAAGTCCCCATTAGGCAAAGGGCCATGGTGAAGTTATCGGTCAGAGCTCCTGTGTTGGTGCATGTATCAAATCTCCGTGTACCTGGCATTGTCAATATTTCTTGATGAAGACATATGAGTCATTTTCCATTGTAGGCCAATAATAGCCTAATCTCATAATCTTCTTAGCTAAGGTAGGACCACTAGAATGGGATCCACAGATACCTTCATGTACCGCATGTAAGGTTACTTGTGCTTCTTCAACATCGAGGCATCTTAATATTGTATTATCTAAGGCACATCTATAAAGGGTATCTCCGATGATGGTATATTTGGAATACTTACAAATGATTGTCATGCATAGGAATCCATATAGGGGTCGTATAGGCCCCTATACAATTTTTTTTGCCTTAGAAGCTCCCAACATTGAAATAGAGTGAATTATATATCAAATTTCATGGAATTAGCCTCTTGAGCCCAATGGTGAGGTCCTTTTTATGCCAAAATGCATCAAAATCACAACTACCCTCTAGATTTAAAAAAAACTACTTCAAACCCTCATAGATCTAACCTTAGGAGTCCAAATCAGGCTAAACAAAAGCCAAATTTGACTTTCTCAACAATTCTGAATCCAATGGTGAGATCCTTTTCATGCCAAAATGCACTCAAAAAGTCACACACATCTAAAAAATTTCCATAAATGAAAAGGGGATTCTAGATCTGAAGCCTATAACCCTTATTGAAGAAAAAAATCCTCATAAATCGAGAAGGGGTTCGATGAGTCCATGCTCTGATACCATATTAGAATTTTGAAAAACCATAAAACCACGAGCCACATGATCAAAAAATGAACAAAGACACCTTCCATGCAAGACATATACAAACAAATAATTGCTATATTCCTCAACAAGAAAAACCTACAAAATGAACCTCAAGAATCTTCAAGGAAAACAAAAGTCCTCAAAGGTTGAGGGTTTGAGAGTAAATCTCTAGATTCATAATACAATGAGGGTTGAGTGCTATATAGGAGCAACCCTAAAAGGTAAAGGGATTAAATCAAGATAAGTGTCAACATCACATGTGATGAGACAAAATGACCAAATAATAGCTCACTACATAAAGAACTCCTAAGTTTAGCTTAAGTGCATGAGAATAAATTAGACTAATAATCAATTAAAGAGTAATTAATTATTAGCTAATCTATGATTACTCTAGTAGGTTATAGATTTCCTTGATAAGTCCATCTTCAACATCACATAACATACATCATGGAAATTGTATTTTGATGGCTCATATACATAGCATTGAACCTGTGAAGGTATCCTCTTCATCACCCCTCAAGGTGATTTCATCTCCAAATAATTCAAATTGAATTTCCCATGCATCACATGCACCAATAATATAGCAGAGTATGAATCCTTAATCACTAGGTTAAGAATGGCCATCCAATGGAGTATAAGTTGACTACAAGTCTATGGTGATTCCTAGATCATAATCAAATAGGTCAACAATGAATTCAAAACTAGAGATGGCAAGTTTATTCATTACAAGCATATGCTAGATGAATTCAATAAGTATTTTATTCAAATCAACTTTGAGCAAATTCCTTGTCTCCAAAATAAGGTTGCAGATGTGATAGCTACCATTAGATCCTTGTTGGACATGCTTGATGATAGCCATGAATGCAAATTCTTAGTCAAACAACTTCTTATCCTTAAATGTGACTGTTGTTGTAATTGATTATTTAATTACACTTTATTAAGTTTACTTAGGTAATAATTAGTTTACTTAATTAATAAGTAAGTTTTTATTTAGTTGAGCTAATTTTAGTTAAAAATTAGGTTTTTCCTATAGGGTTATGCATACATTACTTTTATAAAGCAATTCATCTCTTGTAATTTCTTAATTCTTGAATATTATTCATTTGCACATCTTCATGCAAATTTCTCTTGCTTTTTTCTGTTTTTCTTTGTGGAAGGTATTTTCTGGTTTGCATGTCTAATCTTGGTTTCTAACATGGTATCAGAGCCTTGATTTGCAGCCCCTTCTCAGTTTTTGCAGAAATTCATTGCAGAGCACATTGGGGGTTCCTTGAGGGTTTCATGTCTTGAGCTTATTTTTGGAGCGGTTTGGATCAGATCGAGCATCTCCATTGGATTCAGAGCACTGGAAAAAGTCAGGATTGGCTTTTTTTTCATTGATTTTCATCTCCATTTATTAGATTTGTGAGGGTTTGAAGCTACAACAATTTTTTCCCAGATTAGAGGGTTTTTCCATCATTTTTTGAGAAATTTTGAGCTTGATCTCTCAGAAAATGCATGTTGGTGCAAAACAGACCTCATGGGTGCACTTAGAAGGCCCAAAAACCCCTATTTTCATATAAAATATGATAGGGTTTGCAAAAAATTGATTTTTTAATGTTTTTGGGGATTTTCAAAAATGTTGCTAGAAAAATTTGTACGACTATATGGATTCGTACGAATTCCTCGATTTTTGTGCCATATTGTTTTGGGTGCCCAGAGCATTTTAAGCTTCCTCGGTTTTCATGCCATTTTACCTCAATTTTTGTGCCCTCTTGATTTCTATGCTGCCTCAATTTTCATGCCATGAAGGTACAGCTGAATATTTTATTAATTTTTTAATCATTAAATTAATAAAATATTTGGTTTAAAGCCTAAATGAGATCTTTTAGTAAAATGGTCATATCTTGAGCATACAAAGTCTATTTTTTGAAAATGAGATACCATTGGAAAGTTGGTTTCGATCCCGATCTAGTGGTGTAGGTATTTTTTCCAGATTTATTTTGTAAGCCCTTAAAGTCAGATGAAGTAGTTTGTGCTTCGAAGGGCATATCTTTTGCCTCGGTTATCAGTTTTTCATAATTCAAGTGGCACCAGAAAGCTAATTCAGTCCTCTACACAGATTTGAGGTCAATTTTAATCATGGAGGTAGATGTGAACATTAATATGTGCATGTACTCTTTCTTGTTTTCATGCATTAGGTTTGCATTTTCTCTTTGATTTATGCATGTTCTCCTTTTACAATCATGAGGTATTGTAATAAATGAACTTCTATAAAGTTCCATCAGGGGGCTTCTTGCATAATTTTGATGAGAGTGTAGTTGCATGCACTTTGATTTCATCTTCATATTCATGACAACTCGCATGAGTTGTATCTGGATTCTGTTATTTCTTTTGGCCACATCTTGTTCATAGCTTGACACATTTTGGTTTGCATCGGTTCACATCTTAGATTGAGAGCCTATGGTTATTGATCTTGAATTGAATTAGATTCACATCGGGTCAAATCTCAATTTGAGGGCCATTCATTTTATGGTTAATGTTCCAGAATCTTCATGGTACTTGCTCCTATGGATTAGTTTTAGTCACAGTTTGGCATCGGCATCGAGATACACATAGATTCCAGATTCTTTCATATATCATTCCCTTTTATGGGGGCATCATTTATTCATCTACTATTACTTCATAAACTCCAAGGTTGTTCTAGTTTGTGAGTTTTCCGGTGTTCCTTGGCATCAGGTTTGTTTTTGCTTTATCATGATTCTGCCTGAGTTCTTCAGTGACTCTCACATGGTTTCTCTTAAACATAAGTATCTTTCCTTGCTTGCTAGATTTAGGATTCCAGTGTTACTCCACTAGTGTTCTTCCAATGCTTCTTTGCAGCAGGTCATCTCATTTAAGGGGGGGTTTTGTCCCACTAGGTTTTCTCCTCTTTCCCATCCATTGCATTTGTACATGGGTACCTAACATAGCCTTGTAGTTGGGACCCATTCATTCTTTCATAGACCCATCCTTGCATTATTTGCATGTTTTTTCATTCTCCCTAAGTTGCACTTAAGGGAGGGTGTTGGTGTAATTGATTATTTAATTACGATTTATTAAGTTTACTTAGGTAATAATTAGTTTACTTAATTAATAAGTAAGCTTTATTTAGTTGAGCTAGATTTAGTTCAAAATTAGGTTTTACCTTTAGGGTTATGCATACATTGCTTTTATAAAGCAATTCATCTCTTGTAATTTCTTAATTCCTAAATATTATTCATTTGCACATCTTCATGCAAATTGCTCTTTCTTTTTCTATTTTTCTCTTGTGGAAGGTATTTTCTGGTTTGCATGTTTGGTCTTGGTTTCTAACAGTGACATCCCTAAAATTGAGATGGTGTGTATGATTTTTGGTCATGATTCCCCTTGGTATCATTACATATACACCTACCTACCTCCATGATAACCTATCCTAACTCGTAATCAATTCCAATCATTTATCCAATGTTCATCCTGCTACACCATCCTAGGTGACATCTTATATTGTCAAAGCTATGATGATTCTTTAATATGGGTTTTCAACATGATATAAGCTAATATTGCATGATAAGAAGTGCATAATAGTGTTTTTTGTGGTCACACTAGTGGTATCATTCTTCTAAAGAATCTTCTTTGAATAGGCTACTATTAGCATGCAAACACTTAATTCTGATTAACACATTTTATCTAAAGCAACTCATTTTCGATCATTTGAAATAACTAATTTATCTTCAATATTTAATTAAATAATTTCATTATTTGATTAAGTTAATGATTATTTTTGTTTCATCATCATAATTAAATGATTTAATTACTTTTAATTTCAATTTTCCTCTTAATTCCATTTTAATTAAATAATTTTGAATTATTTAATTAAGTTATCTATTTCATCACTATTCATTTATATTAATTAAATAATTACTATTGTTTAATTAATTTACTAATTATTCTTCAATTCCAGAGTTTAATTAAATAATTCATTATTATTTAATTGATTATCCATTTCCCATATCCAAACTTAAATAATTATTTTAATTATTCAATTAATCCTTTTATTTCTCAACATTATCCTTTTCCAAAATAAATACAATTATTTATTTTATTTATTAAATTTAACCTTGCACATGTCGATAATAATTGAATTTATTTAATTATTAAATACTCATGCAAAGTCCACCTCACCTACTGACTGAGACATACTCTTAGTCCACTCATCAATCAAATCCACTTCACCCCCACTAACTTTGAGTCCACTGAGCAATCAAGTCAATCCACTAACCATCAATCTCAATTAACACTCTAATCAATCCTCTTAACTGCTCCATATGATCAGTTACCTAAAATCATGTGGTCACTTAAATGACCATCAAATCCTCTCATCAATTTTGATCCCTTGATCATTTTAGTCTATTATCTGATCTTGACAGTCGATCGATGTTACCAAATATCTATAAATTGAACCATCCTATCCTTCATCCTTCATCTTAGATCATGTAGAGAAACTATACTCATATTTTGCAGTACTTTTATGCTATTGTACTTATACCAAATCTAAGAGCAAGTGACTACTTACACCATTCTCCAAGGTGAATAGAGGAGAACAATGGAGCTATGTTATAGAATATTGTGTTTTAGTGTGTGCGAGATTTGTACTTCATTTTGATTCAATTTTTTTATTTGATCATTGATTGTGATATTTTAATTATGGTTTCTTGTTGATTATTACTTATATCCTTCAATTTTATAGTTGAATTTATAGGTTATATATTTTGGCACACCCTATGAGACACCTTTGTCCTCGATTAAACCTATTTTTCATGAGTTTTAAGTGATTTTTGTAGTTACATGCTTGTTTGGTGTAATCATTTCTATAAAGGTGCAATTGAAAAAAATTGGGCATAGTTGTTTCACTTTGTGGTGCATCTACTACACAAAATGGTGAAAATACTCCTAGAAATGACACATTTATAGCTTATTTAGGTGCAATTATTTATGTTGTAGTTTTTGATATTTTTCATTTTTTGTGTGTTAGATGCCTAGATAATAAACTTGATTTTGAAATTTCTGACACTGGATTGATCATTTAACCCACCAAATTAGGTTTTTTGGTTTTATTTTTTATTTTTTGTGTTTTTTGTGTAGAATTGTGCAATTCAAGCTTTGTGTGGAACAATTAAGGATTTGTGTGGCACATCTATGCAAAACATAGGTGAATCTATGTCTTTGGTTAACACATCTATTGCTCAAAATTGTGTATCTAACAAGAAGGTAATATTCTTTTTATCAGTTTTCAATTACTTTGGCATAATTATCTGTTAGATTTTAGGGTTATTAATATGTTTGTTGAGTATGTGACATTCATTGGAATCAAATACCAAACCCTAAACTATTGATGTTATTTGTTGTAGTGTTCTTGTGCTTGATTTTCATAAATTAGGAACACTTTAATTTCATAAAGTATGAACATTGTTTGTTGTGTCTAGTAAGTCCTTAGGTATGTATACTCTTCCCTCATGCCTAGTGAAAACTTGGAGATCAAAAATACCCTAGGATTTTCATTTTATTTTTATACATGAGGATTTGATTGTCTGTGCATGGTTTTCCCTTGTGACTCTTAAGAATGATCTTGAGAATCAGAAACATCATATATCTGTTTTCTTATAGTAGGATTCTTGATTAGGGATTTCATCATCCCAAGGATGACTTCAACCACATTTATTAGTGGGATGTATAAATGGAGGAGAACAAAATTTCTACCCATAGGTGTGATGATTTTCCTTTAAGCCAATCCTAAAGACCCTCGATCCATCGAGACTTGTATAGGTGAGGAGAAGAGGGGAGAACACACTCGACTCAGACATCATAGATGAGTCCACTATTCATGGTCCCACTAAGAACCTTATTTAATTAGAACCCTTTAAGACCTTCACCCATTGGATTAGTGTGGTGAAGAGTACAATATTATGCTCAAAGTTACTCACCATGTACTCTTCTCTTGTTGAGGCAACATAGTTTCCTTGTTGGACCTAGTCTATCTAAGGAAATGGGTGTTAAGGTCATACATTACCTTAACATACCTTAACATACCCTAGTATCCCATTCATTTGAAGGTATTCTGCTTCAGCGGGTGGGCCTACACTAAGTCACCCCACCTTTACTACTAACTATGTTATTAATGTGCTTGGAGTGTCTTATTTGTTTAGACTAATAAAACCATTCAAGCTTGTCACCTTGAAAATTGTCTACATCTATCATGTATATTGTTTGAAGTGTTTTCTTGCCAAATTTTCTTAATACACTTATTTTACACCAAAACCAGCTAGAATAACAAAATCGAACCTTTGAATCTCTCATTTTTCTATCTTGTTTCACAATTGATTATCATTTTTCATAACTATTTGTCAAACACAAGTCTAAAATCTCAATTTTAGATTATAATATCGACATTATTCAGTCCTAGGTCATGATTTTTTTGTTTGTACACAATTTCATTTTCCTATTGCACAATTTTTTCTTATCTATGTACAATTATTGCTTATTTATGTAAAATTTCTTCTTATTTGTGCATAATTACTGCTTATTTGGGCATAATTACTACTTATTTAGGTGAAATTGACCTTTATCTAGGCACATATGTTGTGCAGAGTGGCACAATTTTTTGTGATTGCTAGAAACCCAAGCCTTTTATAAAAAATTGAACCATCATCTATTTCTTCTTAAGATCCCACATTTGAAACCATGATTTTCACATTTGTCTTGTATTGTGGTGCAATTTCCTATATCTGTATGCATTTTCTTTGTTAGTTAGACCATTTACTATTATTCGAGCTTATTGTCTTAAACATAGACATTAATCAAACCAAATTGATACCTACTAGTTTAATATAGAGATAGACCCCATAATTAATCATTTATATCATTCATTTTCATCCATCATGTCTTGTCAATCAAATTATAGGTCCAAATTTAGGCTTGATTTACCACATCCCCATTATCACTATCTTTTCATTCATCCCAAAATTAGAATAATTTAGTCTATCTACATCTTGTGTTCATATCTATTATAGCTTGGTATTTTCCCTTGAAATTTTTCCTTCTTAGGTTAAAATATTAACTTAGCGTATCTATGGTTAGTTTGAATTAGGATATTCTAAGTTCACCTATTCCACCTCTATCTCAAATTTTTTTAACTTTTGGACTCACAAGTATAGCCCAAAATTTAACATATATTATCCAAAATCTTGATCATAAAAAACCATAAGGTATAGTTATAATTATTCATTGTGTCCACCTCATTCATCCATCCCAAAAATATTACTCAAATTAGAAGGTCTTAGAATATCTTATATGCTAGTGTCTCAAGTAAAAAAGAAAATATAAAATCCAGATCTTAACTTGATGAACACAAACACAAATGTGTTCCAAGAAAAAACACAATTAACTCCCACATATGTATGGACCAAGGTATTTTGAAACACCACCTCCATTGAGTCTTAAATATAATCCCAAAATTGATAGGTTCATATAAGATGTAACACCCAAAGATTTGGCTAAATCCCAACAAGACCCTAATACAATAAAACTAGTTGGTCAACGATTATATCAGCCAACCTAGATCAATGATTTTTGTTTCTTTCCCAATAGGGGCCATATTTCCACCCACATTCAACATAACATGTATCCAAAAAGTCACTAATAACATTCCATCCCTAACCTTTGGGAAACTAGTTCCAATAACAACATACCACCTTCACTACAACCAAACCAAAACCTCATGGTCCAACCCCTTAAAAATCCTCCCATTGATTCTTCACAAATTTCTATAAATATTCCACAAAAAACCATTCCTACTAGTTACACACAAGTGATAGTACCACCCATACATACTCAAGCTCTCACATTTTCTATGCATATCACCAACCCATTACAGAACACTACATCTAGTAAAACTATTTCTCCCACATCGATCTGAAGGAGGGGATTTGCTACTCCCAAGTCCCAAGACAAATAGGGTCTAAAGAGAGTGAATTAACCTTGTTCACCTCAAGATTAAGAAAAGATAAAGATGAAAGAGATTGAAAAAACATATTAAAAGAAGAGTTTCAAGACTGATTGAAAATAGACAACTTTCAGGACTGAAAGAGCAGATTACAAATTAGATTTTTGAGATAGAGAGGGAACCTCTCAGCAAAAGGAAATTGGCATAGGAGTGGGACGATAGTGTTTCATGCTATCAGATCAAAGGTATTCTGACATCTCATACAACAAAAAATTGAACCTTTCATGTAGAAGTCAAGGAATCTACTAACTACTCAAGACTCAATGTTTGCTTAATCCATTAACTTAACAAAAAATAAGAATGTACATAAAAGACAACAAGAAGAATACTTTTCAAGAAAAGAGAGATTTCAACTCACAAGAGGTCCTATGCTCATGAAACCTCGAGCAAGCTCCTCATGAACAATCTGCACACAAGATGGACATGGAAAAATGTTGGGACAGTTTTGGTGCTTTCCATAGTCAAACTCCCATTTTGGTGTTCCCACCTCCATGGACCACCAAATAGATAGAGAGAATAATAGACACCAAATAAAGTATACATAAATTAAAATAGACACAATGGTGATAAGATTAGACCTCGCCATAAAGGAGAACCCTTACCACAAGATATAGACATAATAGAAATGCTAGAAAATAGACAAGAGAGTAAGAGAGTAATACCAATAGTTTGTAGCTCCCTCTTGTTTTAATAAATGTGACACTTGACCCTTGAAAGAGAGCTTTGGCTATTGTTACGATGCAAATCTGATAGAGCATCACTGTAGAAACGTGATGTAGAAGAGAAGAGAAAGTTAGAGTTAGAGAGTGAGAATCCTTGCAAATGAGGGTGAAAATGAGTTTTTTTAAGTTGCATATAGTGATAAATTTAAGAAACCTCCTTCAAGAAAAGATATAAAATCCTAGTGAATCTTTCATTTAAAAAAAATATATATTAATTTTTATTGCGAATATTTCCTTTTTTTTAAAATATTAATTTTATTTGGGATTTTTTACATCACTAAAATTTTGTAGAGAATCTTGACGAATCTTGGAAAATAATAGAAAAATGCATTAATTATGAGGGAGAATCCTTTCATTTAAAAATAATAATTCTCATGGAAAAATAGGGGCTCAAGGGTGGAAATGATCAATGTGTTTAAAGGATGGACTCTATAATATTTATTTACCACCATTTATTTAAAATATAATCTAATTAAACTCATTATATTCCACAAGGTAAAATATACACATGATAAGTAATGCTCATGGGGCCCAAAATTGCTTTTATTGCAGGCCCTCTAAGCATTATAGTTTGTAGGTACATTTTACCTTAGAAAATACAATGAGGGTCATTATATTATATTTTAAATAATGGAGGAAACTAAAGATTGAAAATATGGCACTAAAACAACTAATAATTATGATATACTATTGGAAAATTAATTTGGATATCTACTATAACTTATAAAATTTAGGCAAAAATGATCTAATCATGAATTGAATACTGTGGCCAATATTTGAGTAAATTTTTTTAATAAAATAAATTCTTTGGCGATTTAAATAACACAAATATTTTTTGTAAAAATGTGGTGATTTAAGTCCTATTACAACTTGAACTACTAGCCAATTTTGGATTCCCAAATTTCAACTATTAGCCAATTGGTGAATATTAGCCACTAAAAAAATCACTAGTTGCATGGGCAGGAAGAGTTGTTACACTCATAATTTTTCCATGATAACACATGTCACAGGCCAAGATTCCAAGATTTCTCATTTGAACTCGCAAATCTTGGGGATGCTAGCATGTCACACAAATTTTTGTATGCACGCAAGTGTTTGACTCATAATTTCATGAGAAACAAGGTGGTAAACTGATGTTGCTTCATCATTGGTCCTTATGGAGTTGAAATTACAAAATTATGACTCATAAGGTTCCTGTCATAAATTTAGCTAGGCACCATAAATGCATGGGGGGAGTGCACAAATGTGAAAAATTTCTACAGGGTGTAATTTTATGACATTAAACTTGATAACTAACTTACATACATTATCACAATCATATCACCCTTCACAAGCACCACCATATCATAACTACAACCCATTACACCAACACCCACCTAATAACCCTAACAATACACCAACACCACCATATACAATACACAATCCACAACCACTTATGTCTAATACTTACATGTCAGGCAATAATTACATCGCCTATCAGTTCTACAACCCCACAACATAACCTCTATAGACACCCATATCTAATTCTAATTATAACACCTACCAACACACATCCACTCAAAAGATCACAAATTCACAAAATACACCCATCCCGCTAACTACATACATCCACAACACAACATCCCTCCACAATATCAAAATCATTCACAACAATATGATAATCTCAAAGCATTTTCTCATGCTTATAATCCCCCAAAACCATCCATATGGTCATCAAAATCTATCATCACCAAACTGCCCCCAAGGTCAACAATCATCACATCCTTCATCCACCTACAATTCTATTAATGTGCCACCTACAATAGATCCCAAAAATCTAACTCTTAAAATCCAAAATTTATAACAACAAATTACCAATATTAACATGGGGCAACCAATAAAGATCTACACATTAGAAGACATATGCCTATATCTATTTGGTAGGACTTTACCTATGCCACTCTTTCTAAATCACTTTGAAATGTACACAAAATTGATAAGTAAAAAGGAAAGGGAGACCCTCATGATCACATGAGAGAGTTTTACGTAGCTTTTTTAGTTATGCACAATGATAGTTATCTAATGCGCCTCTTCCTAAGAAGCTTAGGAGGGGAATCTATGGAGTGGTTTTCTCAATTCCCTAATGGAATAAGGAAGTTTAATGAATTGGATGAGAATTTTATATTACATTTATTTTATAATATCAAGCATAAAATGAAAAGGAATGACTTATGCATCACTAAACAAAACATTGGAGAAATGTTTACCCCATTCTTTCAAAGATGGAAAAACTTAGCTAGTAGAAGTTCATGTCATATCCCAGAGAAACAATTAGTTGAAATGTTCATTCAAAAAATGAATATTGAAATAGGATTCCACTTGAAAATTCTATGTTCAAATTCTTTTGATGAATTCATTGAGAAGGGGCTTACTATCGAGAAAGCCCTAATTTCCAAAGGACTTGTTAAAATATTCAAAGAAAAAAAATACTTTTCAAATTAATTAAATAAGTCCCGTTATTGTAATAAGTATAAAAATGTTGCGAATGATGGTGTGGTTGATTCCAAAATGGCTCAAAATTCTCAACCAACCTTACACATACAAGCGCTAAACAATGTTCAGATATCAAAAAATATACAAGATAACACACAAAGGGCACCTCCTAGACTCAATAACAACCCGCAAATAAAAAACTCCTTTAAGAGAGCCCATCGAGTCTATGCTTCAAAAATTAATCCAAGTGAATATAGTCACCCTACCAAAAAATAGGAAATATGAAATACAAGTCAAAACCATATGGTGGAAGGACACTAATTTCTATTATTACCATAGGGTAAAAGGGAAAACAACTCCCAACTGTTTCAAATTAAAGAACCTAATTCAAGACTTAATCAACAATGGATATGTTGGTGTGGAGAACCAAAATAATTCCTCAAAAAATGACCATGTGGTCTTCAAGGATCCATTACACAACCATGGAAAAGGAAATTCCCCCAACTAGGATAGTACCTCAAGCAACAATGCTAATTATACAACTGTCAACTATGATTATACAGTTAACCATATTTAGGAAGGCGACAACTATGTCTCCACTATTATTATAGAGAACATAAATCCAAAAAGTAATGTTACAACCTGCAAAGGAAAAATTACTCTACAAGGAGATACATCTAGAAACCTTGCATACCACAATAGAATCTTATGGATAAATTGAGTAAAACATGGGCTCAAATATCCATTCTATAGATTTTATGCATATCACAAATTCATAAAGATATATTAGACAAACCTCTCTAGGAATCATTAGTACCAACAGGTTTGAATGTGGACCGATTTCAAGCTATGGTCGGTAATCTCTCCTCTACCCATCATCTAAATTTTTCTGAAAAAAGATATGACATCCCATTCACCTACTCAAAATAATGCCCTCCACTTGGAAATATTTGTCCATAAGTATCAAATAAAACAAGTCCTAATAGATGGTAGTGCTGATTTGAACATTTGTATCTTAAAACCGATGAAAACACTAGGATACTCCAAGGAAATTATAGATTCAACTAAGAAGATATTGATCAGAGCTTATGATGATGCTAAATGACCATCCAGAGGGACCATTACTCTTTTAATCAGAGTTGGACCAGTAATCAAGGACATAGTATTCCAACTACTAGATCTAGAATTCCCATACAATGTAATTCTTGGTCTCCCATGAATTCATGTCATATAGGATGTACCATGAAATTTTCACAAGTGCCTCAAGTTCTATCATGATGGAAATGAAGTAACTATTCAAAAATATCCATATACTTTCCCATTCTATAATAACTTGAAGGGATACACCACACTTCATGTTAGAACACACATATATACTAAGAGGGGGGTGAATCAATATATCCCTCAAATCAATTCAATTTCAACTTATCAATCAAAGATTATAGCTTCCTTAATCAGATAACACATTCAAAGAAAACACACATAACCACAACACCAAATTTACATGGAAAACCCAACAACCTAGGAAAAACCATGGTGAGAAATTTGCTTGGAGCTACTATCCAAATCTAGCCTCAAAAAATGAAACAACGGTTACAACAAGGTTTTAAGGCCTTTAACCTAAGGAATTTTACAACTCCCTGCTCACTTACAGAATAATGTTGCAACCTTAGAATACAACACTTTGATGAATTAGATGATCAACCACCACCACAACACTTTTGTTGCCTTTAGCTCACTACCTTCAACACTTAAACACCTATGCTTTTGGCTCACTTCCTCCTACATTTAAACTTGCACTTCTAACTTTGGCTCATTTCCTCTAGCACTCACTTACACACTTTGGTTGGCTCACTGCCTCACACACTTCACCCAAACTCTTCTTCTTGTGGCTCACTACCTATAGCATACATTAAACACTTCACTCTAAATTTTCACACATTCCTCTACCTCTAGTGCATTTATTTCAACAAATTACATCAATCACACACTGAAAACTTGTACTACTTGATCACAAACTTAATCTTACATTTATAGCTTCTACAAGCATAAAAAAGTTTCTCCTTGTAGGTCACCTTGAAATGTATGAACATGAAACATGCAACAATATTGAGTTAGCTTTAAAAACAACTACAGGAAAGGTAAATTCAATTTGGTCCAAGCCAAGAGATAAACATGGCCTAAATTAACTCCACATACACTCCCATTCTAGCACAAACCACAACAACTTAGTGCAAACAACTTAAAGGATTAAGTTGGCCTAATAAACACTCAACCCTCAAAATATTAACTCCACACCATAGCCGGTATTAGAGAAACAAGATAGAATCATATGGATAACATCAAGAGAATCAAATGATATTTAGGAATATTCCCATGCCCTTCTTTCATAGCTTTATGCATCATTATGTTGGTGAAAGCAAAAAAGATACAAAACCAATATCTATTGCAAACCCAGACAACTAATACTTCTTAAGATATAACTTTTTCAACTCAACTTGTGGTAAAAATCAAGAATTGAAACTCAAGGAGATGCAATAGATAGACATGACAAAAAAATTCTTTGAACGGCAAGGCCAAAACATCAACTGCAGAGAAATGCAAAGCATTTCTCTGAACCTTCCATGATAGTAACTATATAGTCTTCACTCTTCTTACTCAAGAAACTTCTATGGTGAAATCTATGATTTGAAAACTAGAACACACATACTACACACTTGAATTTTTCTATTCTTCAAACCATAGGACTATATCTTAAAATGTGGAGGAATGTGAAGCATTCTTTGGAGCCTTTCCAAACACCTTCTTGAGCCACTAACTATAATAAATTATTTTTTACAAATTTACATCAATAGACAATGAATACAATATTCATAGAATCATACACTTATATATGAGCAACAAGAAACAACTATTATAGCAACTCATGACATCCAACTTCATACATTATACTTGAAAACCCTGATTGCAACATTTGAAACCAACCACACACTACCATTTTTCTAACAACAAAGACAACATCATCAAAAACCTCCATATTTTTTGACATCAATAACAACTAAAAAACTCCATAATATTGACATAATGACAATACTTGAAACAATCTCACCTCTTGGCATTGATGGAAAAACAAATAGGATTAACACCAATAATATATGTAGTATCTCCCCCTTTTGATCTATCTCTCCCAATTTGACATCAAGGAGAAAGGGCTAATGATCTTCAACCAAGATTTCTATAGCATAAAATCTCCCCCTATCTGCATAAACTTCAACATTCTCCTACCTACTCTCCTTGAGAGGTAGCCTTCATTAATCTAGGGATAAAATATGTCTTTAATTTCTCCCATGGATAGATGCACTAACTATGCATCTAGTTAGAAGAAGACACTCAAATGTATCCTTTGAAAGTTCCTTTGTGGATACACACTCTAGTCTTATTTCCTGATCGACAACTTTCTCTCTTAAGAAGTGATATAAACTTGGTTCTTACATGCATCATTGGATTATTTGAAATGTTGATGGTTCTTTTATTATCACAAAAAATTGGAATGGGATTATCATACATCACTTTGATTTCCTTCAAGGTTTTCTTCATCCACAACACTTGGGTTCAATAAGATATTGTAAAACTATATTATTCTTCTACTGTTGATAAGGACATTGAGTCCCGCTTCTTACTAAACCAAGAGACCAATCTATCTCCTAGAAAGAAAGCTCCACCATTGGTACTTCTTATATCATCAACACTACCAACCTAATTAGCATTAGTATATGAATTTAGAGAAAATTCATTACCCTTTTGATACCACAATCCATAGTTTAGAGTGCTCTTCAAATATTTGAAAATCCTCTTGATAGCCTTTACATGAGATTCTTTTCGATTAGCTTGAAACCTTGCAACCAAGAAAACTTCTTGCATAATGTCAGACCTTGAAGTAGTTAAGTATAGTAGGCCCCCAATCATAGACCTATATAGAGTCTGATCAACCTTAGGTGGCACATCATCATTACTCAAATGGAATCCATTTACCATTGGAGTACTTACTAGTTTGCACTCTTCCATACCAAACTTCTTTAGAATTTCCTTAACATACTTTTCTTGAGAGATAAAGATACCATTATCTAACTGTAAAATTTTAATTCCAAGAAATAATGACGACTCACCTAACATAGACATTTCTAATTATTTCTACAAAACTTCAACAATTTTTTACACATTTCATCATACCTCCAAAGATTATATCATCAACATATACCATAACAATTAGAATATTTTTATCCTCTACTTTGATGTACAAATTAGTATTTGTGGTACCTTTCTTGAAGCCTTGCTAAATAAGGTACTTGCCCAATCTTGCATACCAATACTTGGGGGCTTGTTTGAGACCATACAAAGCCTTCTTAAGCTTGCATACCATTTCTAGATTTGTTGATAGCTGAAATTCATTAGGATTTTCTATGCATACTTCTTCTAATTCACCATTTAGAAAGGAAGATTTCACATCCATTTGATAAAATTTGAAGTTATTGTGAACAATAAATACAAGAAACATTTTGATGGCCTCCATTCTTGCCACTACATAAAATATTTACTCAAGCCAATTCCTTCCATGTGAATATCCTTTGCAGATCAGTCTTGCTTTATTTCTTACAACTTCTCCATCTCCATTCAATTTATTTCTGAATACCTATTTTTTGTAGGCCTTGGAACCAATTCCCAAGTTTGATGATTCTCAATCTGATTTATCTCTTCTTCCATTGCTTGTATCCATCATTTATCTTTGTTGGCATCAATAAAAGTCTTTGGTTCTATTATTGACAATAAAGAAAAGTTCATCTATTCATTTGATTTTGTAAATATTCTTCTTGTCTACACTCCATTCTTATCTCTAATGATATGATCTTTTGAATGATTCCTTTGAACATAATTGGCAAGAGTATTAGAAATTTTCTCTTGTGCTTCAAGTATTTTTCTACAACTTCTTCTTCTTCCTATGTGAGGGTAGATTCATCAGTCCAACAATATTCTTGTTCTTGTGTTCTTTGATTTGAATCTTCATCCACTTTGACATTTTCACTTTCAAACACCTTCCTCAATATTTTATTGTAGAATTTATAGGCTTTTATTTTAGTTGAATACCCAAGAAATATTCCTTCATATAATCTTGAATCAAACTTTCCCAATCCTTCTTCATCTCTCCTGATAAAGCATCTTCTTTTAAAGATTCTAAAATATTTGACACCAACTAGTCTCCCATACTAAGTATCATAGGGATTTTTTGTGTTATCCACCCTTAGCTAACATCTATTGAGAATGTAGAAACAACTATGAACTGCTTCCTTCCAATACACATCAGAAAAATTTGGCTTCATTCAACATTTTTCTTGCTATCTCTTGAATAGTTCTATTTTTTCTTTCCACTACTCCATTCTATTGAGGAGTTCTAGCAGTGAAATAATGTCTCTTTATCCCATGTTCTTCATAGAATTATTTAAACTCACTTGATGTGAACTCACCACCTCTATTTGACCTTAGAAACTTGATTTTAGCATTTATTTCATTCTCAACAATTGATTTAAAGATATTGAATCTACTAAAAGCTTATGATTTTTCTTTTAAGAATGTAACTCATGTCATTATAGAGAAGTCATCAATGAGTAACATGAAATACATTTCACCTTGAAGAATCTTTGTCCTAGTTGGTCAAATAGATTAGTATGAATAAGTTCCAAAGGTATTGTGGAAGAATATTATTTGGTCTTGAACCTTATCATTATATTCTTCCCAGTATGACATTCTCTACACATGGTACTTGTAGGCTTTCCAATTCTTGGCATGTCTCTTACTGCTTTCATGAAACCGATCTTCACAAGGTTATCAAAGTTGATGTGTTCCATCCTCTTGTGCCACAACTAACATTCATTTGTCTATCCTAGAAGATAGCTTCTCCCATTCACACCCTTATTATTTTATAAGTTTCCTTCAATCCTTGAACCTTTTGCCACCAATCTTCCAGACTTTTCTTTTCTGATTTTACATCCTTGCTCATTAAATAAGAGACTATATCCTTTTTGGCACATCTGAATTACATTGATAAGATTATGCTTGATACCTTCAATATAGAAAACATCTTCGGTCTTAGATTTTACATCAATAATTTATAGTTCATTTTCCATATACCTTTGCTAATAAATTATCTCCAAACTTTATCGATCCACCATTCTACTTGAATAACTTGATGAACTTACTTTTGTCACTAGTCATGTGACTTGAAAACCCACTATAAATTATCCAAGGATTTGATTATCCTTGAGTATGAAATTTTGTTTGAACAACCATTGAGTTTTTTTTTGCTCATTTCCTTGACTTTCTCAACATCACTTGTCTTTCAAATTTTTGATTTTGTAAAATCACTTTTGCAAAAAAATGATATATTACCAACATTGGTGTAGATCTAACATGTCACCTTGATATCCACTAGAGAATCAAGATAATTTCTACTCACAAAAAATCATCTATCCTTTTAAAATTTTCACTCTATAGGTTTATGTGGAGGTCATACTTATTGCAAATGAAACAATGAACAAAATGCATGATTAAACCTATTTGTAAAGGATATTTTTGCATGATGAGATCTTTCTCTAGGTCTGATATCAGCTTCCTAACTTCCATACATAGAATTTTATAATTCCTTTTTGAGTGAAAAGATCTCCTTCTCAAGCTTTTTACATTCACTTATTTTGGCTTCAATTAGGGCCTTTTGCCTTTTGTTCTCTTTCCTTTCACATTCTATATCTTCAAGAGGAGAAACAAGTTCACCTTCAAAATCAACTTGACCTTCTTCTTCATCCATATATTTTCTTGAACTTCCAAAGAACATAGTGGCCATAAATAGGTATGCATTTCCATCATCACCTGATAAACAATGGTCTCACTCATCTGAGGAGCAATATCCTTCTCTGGAGAGAAGGTTCTTAAAATTATTTTTCTCTTGAAATCCTTGCTTCTAATTTCATTTTCTTTTAAAGTACATTTAGAAGCATAGTGACCAATTCTGCCACAATTAAAACATTTAATATGGTAATTTACTTTTGTATTTTCCTGATCCTTTCTTTAGCTTTCTCACAAAGTTTTCTTCTTCCTCAGAATCACTTGGTGATCCAAAAGCTTTTTATTTCTTCACAACTTTAAATGAAACTTATTTTTTGTGTGTACTTTGAACTTAATTCCTCTTTTCATAGGTTGTGAGAGATCCAAAAACTCTTCCATGGTAAGCTTTGTCAGATCCTTGGCTTCTTCAATTGGAAAATTTTTTGAGTCAAACCTCTAAGGGAGAGTTATTAGAAATTCATTCACCACCATAAAGCTAGTTATGTCTTCTCCAAGATCTCCAATTCCATTCACAACTTCATCTACCTAAAGTAGATAGTTGGCTATATTCTCCTCTTCTTTCATCTTTAGATTCTCAAATAGTATTTGGTAAGATTTCAACTTTTCTTGCTTCACACTATAATTTCCTTCATAGATATTTTTGAGCTTATCCCATATCTCCTTTATAGTCTTGAATTTCACTACCTTGAAAATTTTAGAATTTTCTAACCCACTTAGGATAACATTTTTTTATTTAGCATTGTTCTTATGGGCCCTTTTTGAATTTGGATTAGTGATAGGATGAGTAGGTTCAACACAATCATTTTTGGCATCTCTCCAATCATCATAACCAAGCGATGTGAGATAAAAATCCATACTCACACTCTAGAAGGAATAGTTATTTCCAATAAACTTTGGCACCTTAGAAGATGACTCCTTCTAAGCCATGTGTTCTAGACCAAGATCTAACTTTAGTTGTTAGGTTGCACCAAGGAACTCAACTTTGATACATATTTTTAGAACACACATATGTATTGAGAGCGGGGTGAATCAATATATCCCTAAAATTAATTCAATTTCAACTTAGCAATAAAAAATTATAGCCGCCTTAATTAGATAATGCATTAAAAAAAAAAGCATAGAACCACAACACCATATTTATGTGGAAAACCCAACAAAGGAAAAACCACGGTGAGAAAGATGCTTGGAGCTACTATCCAAATCCAACCTCACAAAATGAAACACCAATCACAACAAGGTGTTTATGTCTTTAACCTAATAATTTTTACAACTCCCTGCTCACTTATCAAATGAGATTTTGAACTCATAATACAACACTTTAATGAATCAAATGATCAACTACCAATGTACCACTTTTTCTACCTTTGACTCATTGCCTTCAACACTTACACACCTTTATTTTTGTTTCACTACCTCCAAAATTCACACTTTCACTTCCATCTTTGGCTCATTGCCTCCAAAACTCACTTGCACACTTTGGTTGGCTCACTACCTTTTTCATTTCACCTAAATTCTTCTACTTTGGCTCACTACTTCTAGCATACTCAAAAACTTCACTACAAACTCACAAACATTCCTTTACCTCCAATACATTTATTTCAGAAAATTACATTAATCACACATTGAACACTTGTACTACTTGATCACACACTTGATAGATTATGTTTATAACTTTCACAAGCATCAAATATTTTCTCCTTGTTGGCCACCCTAAAATGTATATTTACATGAAATGTGCAACAACCATATTAAGTCAGCTTTAAAAAAATTCATGGAAAAGGGCAATTCAATGCAGTCCAAGCCAAGAGTTAAAAATGACCTAAATTAATTGTACACATTCCCATGTTGGTGTACAACACAAAAACTTGGCACAAACAACTTAAGGAATTAGGTTGGCCCAACAAACACTCAACCCTCAAAATATTAACTCTAGACCATAGGCAGTACTGGAGAAACAAGATAGCATCACAAGCATCAAATGATATTTGGAAGTATTTCCATGCCCTTATTTCACAACTTCATGCATCATTATTCTAACACAAGAAAATAGATACACAACTAATATCTATTGCAAACGCAAACAACACACACTTGAGATGTAACTTTGACAGCTCAACTTGTGGTAAACATAATCAACTAAAAATTGAGGAGAGACACCAGATAGACATGATAAACACTTCCTCCAAAGTGCAAGGACAAAACAACAACTGTGAACAGATGTGGAGCATTTCTTTTAACCTTCCATGACTAAACTATACAGTCTTCACTCTGGTTACTTAGGAAACTTTTGTGTGACATCTGTGATTTGAAAACTAGAACACACATACTGCACACTTGAATTTGTCCATTCTTAAAATCATAGGACCTGGTGGAGCTTTTATTTTATTCCCCTCTATGGTGGGTTATATTTTCATTGCCTTTGACTGGTCTGGGTATTGGGGTATTTCTTTTTGAGTGTTGAATTATTATCGGTGGTGATCGGTCCCTTAAGTCATGTTTTATCCCTCTTCGGTCGTAACTTTACTGGCCCCTTTTACCTATCCTTTCGGTTTTTGCGTCATGACCTTTGCGTCCCTATGATTTTCAGCCGATTAATTTTACAACTTAACCTTCGAATTATTTTCAACCCCATGGGTTATTTCCCCATCCGCCTAGTCAGTCCCATTCTTTAAAGTAATTATTTCGCATGTGTAGATTATATTGACTGATGGATGTAGTGAATTTGATCTTGACCATTCATCACACACCTCGCAAGGTTTGTGCTTACGTCACAGGAAATGCTGCGAGGCTTGCGAGATGCTGCCACCTACTGTGTAATGGGGTGGGGCCAGGTTTTGTGTGCTGACCGATGGATGGATGCTGATGCTGATAGCCGTGTACTTTCTGATGCATCTTGGTTGTACCTCACTGACCTCGCGCAATTAAAACTTTAGTTTCAATAATGTTGGAAGGTATGCGATGTGTTGATGTGTGGACGCTAGTGTTATCGATCAATGAACCTGGTGGGACCCGTTTCGTGTTGATGTGGTACCTAATAGGCAGTTTTCTTGCTCATTTGCTGATTGGAAGGAGGATGTGTCAATTTCAAACCGTTTTTGACCAAATCTGGGCCATCCACCTAGCAAACTGTGTTTTTGATCAACGACTTATTTTCAAATGAACTGGTGTTGTACTTTAGTCATTCTATCTCGCACGAGTGAATAGTAATGGTCGAGTTCAACTCGGCCTGCGTAATTAAATGCCAAATAACTAGTAAATTGCTATGTCAGTATTGCATTTTAGTTTGTCAGAATTCTTTGGTGCTTGAGGAAGCAGCTATTATCTCAGTTCTCCATTATCGCGGCATTTGACACTATGCAAAATAAACCATAAGTGACACATACACCTTCTCTTGTGTTTTCAGAATATGTGAGCATTGCCTATTGAATAATTGGTAATTATTTTCTTTTTGATTCCTGGTGAATTGTTAAGCAAATTGGCTATTAGAGCTTATATAGGTCATTGCCAGTGATTTTGTGAATATAAAAGGAATTCTTGTAACGGCAGTAGAAAGTAAGGTATAATTGTTTGTCATTTAATGAAAAACCCTAGTTCGAATTACCCTATGTCTGATATAAATGGCACCCAAGGCATGAACTACTGGTCCCGAGGCTATGCCTAGGGGTTATTCACAAGATATTATTGATTTGTTGAAACCTTCTATGAGCAAGAAGCAGGATGGAGGGGTATTGTTCTATCAACCCATGATTTAGGAAGGTTTAATAGATAAACAGTGTATAATTCACAATGCCAAATTGCCGTACACTAGTTGGCAGTTGTTTTCCAATTGGTTTGGAAATAGAAATTTGTCAGTTCCTCTGTGTAATCCATGGAGATTGGACCTGGGTAAGCTGGTGGTACCCAATGTCTATGAAGATGTAGACTTATTGAAGGATATTGCTACAAGGTATGACCCTGTGACTCGAATTGATTGAACACATCTTGGCGAGCCAATGATTAAAGTAACCAGGGAGGAAATCGCAGAGGTTTTCGGTTTGCATGAATGGAGCCAGGATATGATTCCCATCAAATTGGAGGTCTTTAGGGAGGAATACAGAAACACTAGGGGTTTGATCAAGACATCCCTTTCAATACCCCATTTGGCAATGTTAGGAAGAGGAAAAAATCAGAAAAAAGTTGTTATTGGCAGGAATGAGCCCGAACCTTTCCCAGTGAACTATTTTTCCCCCCATTTTAAGAAGACTGCATGTGCATTATGTCAAGTTCTGGGGATTGATTTGAAGAAGAATTTTCCTATAGAGGTAATGTATATGGCTAAAAACCTCAAACACCCTGGTTATAACGTGGTATATTATTTTTCCACTCACCTTGCAGAGAACATGCATTCTGGCTTAGCAACTTTGAAGTTGGGAAAGAATTGGGTAAAATTCAAATGGTATTCATTGCTAATTCATATGTTTTTATATAGGGGCCAAAAGGTATTTAAGAAAGATATGGAATTGAGGAAGATGGAAGGAGATATTGAAATTCCTGTCCAATATTGGACTAGAGTCCTGGACATGCATGATCATAGGTTTGATTATGTCACCTTTCATAATGATTTCGGATCCAAGTTAAGAAAGGCCTTAGTTGTTGATCCCCCCAGAATTCTGAAGGAAATTCATGACTTCCTAAGACCTATGGAGAGGAGGCCTGAGTTGAATTTGACACATAATTGGAGTGATATTATCCCCAATCATGGCACTACAGTCTTCAGGGTTTTTGGCACAAATGCCATCCCATTTGTTCTACCCAGGGAGGTCCCCCTTAGACTTGGTTTTGTAGAAATCATGAGGCAGTTGGGAGCATCTGAGGATTTCCATTTGCTTGCTGAACACAAGAAGGGATATTTTTTCCCTGAATATACAACTTTTGCCGATTTTTTCATGATAAAGGGAGGGTGGAGAAATTTGCATTTATTGCTCAAGTCGTATAGGCTAAGAACTGTACACCCTAGGAATTATGATCCTGAAGCTTTTATCTCCCAAATGAAGGCTAAGCATCGGACTGGGACCTTTGTCCACAACTTCTATTTTCCTGAAGATATCATCAAGAACATTTTTGATAAGGACTAACAGGACGAGAGAAAGGCAATGTACATTGCCTATTCAAAAATGGTAAGGACTAAACAAGAGAAGATACCTGGTTTTGATCCTATACATAATGTCAAAGATGAGCTCAACAAGGCAATCTATTCTCTTGATAATTTTGAGAGTGTATTAGGGGTCTCAAAGGAGGAAAGGATTGTAGAAGGAAGGGGAAAGTCACAAGTTACTAAGGAGCATCCTGAGATAAGAATTGAAGAAAGGCCTACTTACCAGCCTCAGGGGAATATAAAGGTATTTTCTAGGAGGAAGAGAAGTAGGACAGAGGAGGTTACAATGAGTGGTACATCATCTACCCCAAGGAAATCAGTGCCTAGTATTTTTGATCTGGATTGGCCTTTGAAGATTTCAGAATAGATTCACCCATCATCCCCAAAGAGGCGTAGAACTAATAATGTGAGGGATGCTGGCCAAAAGGGTAATGATGAGGAGGATATCATTGCAACTCCAGATGAAATAAATCTGGAGATGCCACTAGAGCTAGCTAACATTGCAACGAGCTCAGGAGCCATCACCCTAAGATTGGGGAAGGATGAGATTAAAGGAATTACAAATAGTGATGATTTGAGAATGGAGGCTTGTAAAGAGTTCATGATGCATGACTCTTTTATTCATACTCGTGCTTTTGAAAATTTTATATGGAGAGCTCATCTCTCGTCATATACTGAGAAGGTAGCACATGAGAGAAGTCTGCATCTAGAGCTTCCAGAGTAGGTAATTAAGTCAAGGGTCAGAGTGCAAATGAAGGAGAAGTTTAAGGAAATCAAACTAGAACAGTGCAAGGCATTGGTTCAAAAGTGTGGGATATTGCTACTCCCTGAATGGGATATTGCTGATGCTGTGGTATTTGACATAGTTAGAAGAGAAAATAAGCCACTTCTTGCAACAAAGGATGAGGTTGCATTAGCACTTAAAGGATCAACTTTTAGTGAGGAGTGGGATTCTCTAGCAATATGGTCATTATCCACAGGGTCTCGAAATCCTATTGTTGTTGACACATCCGACTTTAGTGGTCATTTGATTGTGAAAAGAGTTGTTGATACCCTTGCATTGGAGGCTATTGACATGGTTGTGAATGTTGCCAAATTCACTAGGGCAACTGTGGAGGACTTAACTAAAGATCGTGATACTCTGAGAAGCCATTATAATGACATTATTATTGAGTATAATAAGAGTCAGCAAAGGGTGGCTGAATTGGAAATTGAAATCGCATTGAGACAATAGATGGAAACCTTGAGGTCTCAAAGGCAGGCTAGCTCTAGCCACATTATTTTTGACCCTCTGGTAGATCAACCCCAACCTTCTACATAGGTTCAATCTTGGGTTATGGTCCCATATAATATGGGACAAGTGGACATTGCGGTTGAAAAGGCCAGTAGCTCGAGCGAAGATCCTTCTAGGGAAAAGTTGATGCAGCAAGTTGAAGAATATAAGGAGATGGTGAACCAAATCTGGGATGCAGCAGGAAGAAATAATTCAGAAATTATTGATAGAATGTTAAGGCATTTACATAAACGGGTCCAGAGTAAGCTGAATGGTGTTCATGCAAATTATGCCTTGATGTTGCAAGCACTCAAATTATTTCCAAAGGATAGAGAACTGGCTATCCCTTTGCTAAATAGATGGGGCCCTAGAATGGAGAAGTTAAAATTTATGGCAGTTAGGGCAAAGCAGCATGGAAAAAATATCCTACACTCATAACAACTTATCAATTTGTTAAGAGTATTGTCGAGCAAAAGTTCCAGGGGTGTGCTGCTCCTATGGAGTCCAAAATCAAAGCATTGAAGGACATTTATGATGGAAAGGATTTGACTCCACTACCTCATATTCTGCATAGTTAGGATAGAGTCAAGCCTTTGCAAGAATGGAAGGAGAAAATGAATAATATAATGATTGCCCAGACACAAGAGATATGCAAAAATGCTGATATTCGCATGTTGAAAAACACTTTAGAAAAGTTATCATTTGTCATTAGTTTCCTGGAGAACTTTGATAAAAAAACCACATCATTGATGATAAAGTATGTACCTTATCAAAAAATGGTGGACCAAGTGGTGGCTTTCAATTGGCCATCTGAGGAGGATTTTGAGTCATGGATAAGGGTGTTCATTGATGAACTTGAACTATGAATAGATTGGAAAAGAATTGCAATTGGGTCATGTAAAGTGCAGGTCTGGCCTTGGGTATTATATTTTAAAATGCATTCTATTTTCAGATTCAGGTACAAATTGTTGAAATAGAATCAGTGTAAGAAACGGTTAAAAGATACTTTGGTGTCAGGGGAGCGACACTTGGAACAACACCTTTCTTTCCTCCACAACAAACTAATGATCACTTTTGTTTTGTCTTTTCTTCTCTTACCAAGAAATGATGTAAAGGTAACTGATTAGGGATTAGTGGTCCAGTAAAAAGTGGACGTGTGTATTCTTCGGCCTGATTCTTGTTTGCTCCCTTGTTTTTATAAAAGGGAATTCTGGGCTGAGAGAAGGGTCTATTGAAATTATTCAAGATACGTAAGATAAGAGTAAAGTAAGATAGAGAGAACAATATGTTCAGGTTTTGAAGTTTTGAGTCCAATTTTGAGAACTTAGTAAATCATAGGGTTCTTAAGCATACTGATGTTAACCTTGTGATTATTTTGAGTCTATTTTCTCTCCTATTATGTTGGTTCAAATGAATTATTAATGAAATATTGATCTAAGATGATTTTCATTAATTTCCGTTTTTCATTTACTGTGGATTATGTTTGACTATGGCTCTGGTTCAAAGAAATGGTTAAATGCTTTAGTTATCCAATAAGTTTATGCAAATTTTCACATAGGATTTATCAAGGAGCAATAAACTCAAGTATCAATGTATGGATTGTAATGCTATTCACACAGATCATAGATGCTTTAGATGAAAGTTACCTTATAGTTTAGTTCCTGGTTTGACTCTGTGCTTTAGGATATGGCACTAGAACTCTTACTACTTCTCATCCTTGTATTTTGTGTTTTCGCTTCAAGAGATTTTAATCAAATAACTCATACCAGCACACTAGGTGTATTTTCAATTCCTTGTTAAGTAGATCCGAACTCTTCTAAGAAATAGCCATTTTCTCGAAGGTTTATATCTTTTAACACTGACAAGAATTTATCTATTTTCTGTCAATGCACGAGCAAATTATTTTTATCATGAATGACAGTATATTTTAGGAAAACCCTCCTAGATTTTATAGAGTCTGAAGTGTAGGAGAGATAGCATCTTGACTGCTATCCTCTCGTTAAGTTGGCATGGTACTTTTAGGACTTTAATAATTGAGCATGGCAAGCTCATAGAAGCTCTTGTGGGTTATGCTTGGGTTGTTATAAAAAACACAAAAATTATAGTGAATCTGCTAGGGAATCTAATGAATGAAAAGTCTCTAAGTGTAGATCTGGTTTAAGTCAGAGTCAGTTTTATAATATAATTATTTTGTCCTATCACTATGTTTATTGTGTTGAACACATGCATCTAGTTTTCTTCTATACCCTTTTAGTGTGTCAGGTGATGTTTGAAATCTTGTCCAAAGTCATGAGTGCAAAAGCAAAGTGCAAACACTTCATCATTCCCAATAGTTTGGGTGGCAACTCTGATATCTCAAACAACAAATTTCACATAAAGTGCTACAAGTAGCGTGCAAAGGAAGGTTCTCAAACACCAGAGGGCATGAATAAGACAAGAAGTTATACAAAAAATAATCCTGAGCCAATGATAGAGCTCGAGTTAGGACAAGACAAGAAATGGGTAAAAATAAGTGATACCCCAAGTAAGTCTATTTCATCTCCTATTGCTTTTTCTCCTACTTTCAATATCGAGGTAAATAGTGCTTTCATAAGTGAAAATTCCTCAGATACTATTATGTCTAAATTGGATCATGGTAGTTTTCCTTTTGAAATGGCACGAGAAATTGAAGTTGATATATCTAAAGAGGAGGAGCGATTGGGGTTTCTAGGAACAAGATAAAACGTTCCTAGAAGCCACAACACCTAGTTCCATATCTGTCTTCACTGGGAAAAATTTTAAACCTAGAGGAATGCCTCTGAGTGAGGGGATGCCTTTTATTTAGGAGGAAGATTAGGTAGAACAACCATATTATACCCCAGCTCCTAATGAGGTAGGGGATATTCTTGAAAATGAGACGGATATAGACAAGGATATGCAAATCTTGATTGAGGAGGAAAGGAGGTTGCAAGAGGAGGAAGACAATAGGGATAGAATAAGAAAAGAAAATTTGGAGAGATTCCGGGCTAAGCAGCTCAAAAGAAATTCCCAAAAGAAGAAGGTTGAGAAGATGAGGGATGAGGAAGCTAAGAGAAAAGCTTTTGAAGAAAGGGTGGCTAAAGCAGTTGCTAAAAGGGCATGTGAAATATCTAAAGTAGCAATCTCAATTGGAGTTTCTGCTATTCCTACATATAATTCATCTACTATGTCTACCAAAGGTGCAGATGCACCTGTGGAATCTAAGAAGATAACCTTTCATGACCATGGGAAGGCCCATATTGACCAGTCTAGGAAAACTTCTCAAGGTTTTCCAAATTACAAACATTCTGCTAATACTAATGATGAATTAAATAGTCTGGTAGGCAAAGGGACGGGAACTGATCTTAGATCATTGGATTTCCCATAGAATCCTGAGCTCTTAAGGTTACAACTATTGAATGATCAATTACAAGATGATCTGAGGAAAGCTAAAATAGAAGCTGCCAATGCTGAGGTATCTCGGAAGATAGCCTTTCTTAAGATGTCTTCAGAAAACCCTCAAGCTTCTGGTTCGGGTAATGGCAAAAATGAGTTATTAAACAAAAAGTCTGAGAATCAAGCTTATATAGAAGGTTACAGTGGTAATCAAGGTGGTGGAAGTGGAGGTAGCCAAAATATTATTAGCTCATATTCAGAGAATGGAGATGCAAGCACTGGTAAGGTTAAGCAATCAGGTAGTGCTGATAAAGGTAAAGGTGGAGATGACAAGAAAGATATTGAACAACACATCACTTCTAGAAATGGACATGAAGGTGGAGCATCTCAAGTTGATAGATATAGGTAGTTGTGCTTTGATAATATTAGGGGATATCCAAATCCAGTCCCGGATAATGCATAGAAACATCTCCCAAAATTCACGGGAAATAATGCTTTCAGTGGAGAAGACCATTTGAAAGCTTTTCAAGGATTTGTTGAATATTTTGAACTCTGGGATGATGATGTGGCTATGAAATATTTTATGCAATCATTGGTGGAGGATGCTAAGGACTGGTGCAAAGGATTACCTGATGGTAGTATTGATTCCAGAGATGCCTTTTATAGAGTTTTCAGGGAGCAATATGGGGATCAGACTGATCCTAGATACAAGTTGAATGACTTCAACAATATTACTAAGGGGCACAATGAACTGGTTACTGAATTTAATGCCTGTTTCCAAAAAGTTATGACAAGAGTCCCTACATATCTAAGATCCAACGAAATTGCATGTCTAGTTGTGTACTGTAACGCCTATGATGCTAAAATGTGTTATTTACTGAGAGATAAAGATCCTCAAAATTTAAGGCAAGCATATAAGATGGTAGTTAATATTGAAATAATAGAAGGGCTTCAGGTAAAGTGGGAAGAAGAGAGGATCCTAAGGCTTTTAAAGGCATGAGAAACCAAACAGAGAAAGTTGTAAACCTACTCCAGCTGATGATAAGATAGATCAAGTTCTTACTCTGTTGCAGAAACAAGTAAAGAATGATATGCCTCCCTTCCAGAGAAATGAGAGACCCCCAAGGTTACAAGATTATCCTTACAATACAAATTGGAATAATGGTAAACCCCTTCAAGGGAATCAGAAACATAACCAAATTCCACCTGACCCTCTACAAAGGCAGTGTGTGAATAATGTAGAAAATTTATTATGGTGTGAGATATGTGGAATGCCACATTCTCCACAATAGTGTGCAGTAGCACAATCAATGCTGGATTCTTAGAATGATCAGGAAGACTCCCAACCTCCCCAAGACCAAGACACAATGACCAATGTATTGTTAGGACCAACTGATTTGGCCTATGAGGATTATTCCTCAGAAGATGAGTCTTGTGCCTAGGATGTTGATGCTCGGAGGCAACAAAATGACATATATCATCAGCAAGTGTTTTCAAATGAAGAAGACAATGATGATTGCTTTGTGAATGAGTTTGAGATAGATAATACGGTGTTAAGGAGACGTTCTGATGAAGAAATTGAAAAATATACTGTGGCTTTAGTTGCTAGGGCAAGGAACAATATACAATTAAGAAATAGGATCGTCCCTGGTGATTTTGGTAAACCTTGCAATTTTTTCATAAAGGAGAAGAAGGTAATTAAGCCAAAAAAAAGTTTGGAGGATAAGAATATTGATCCAAAGCCTAAGGAGATAAGAGAACCTAGGATATGGGAAAAAAAGGTAGATAAGGTCAAAGAAAATGGTGAAGTTATACTTCAAAATAATAAGGATAGTAATCAAAAGTATTCTGGTAGAGAAATTTCGAAGGGGAAAGAAAAGGTAATTTCTGAAAAAACATGCTTTCCTGATTTACCTAAGTATACCTCAATAGATATGTTCCAAGTGCTTTTGCAAGTTAAGGTTACCGTTCCTTTCCTAGAAATGATGAGGATAGATGAGCATAAAGACAAGACTGTTGCACTTATAAATAGTATTCTTACAAATAGAAAAGATGAAGTAGTATCTGATCAAAATGATACAAAAAAGCAAAAGACAATGGAAGAAGTCACTATAGAGAGTCCGCAAATATATTTGGGGACTACAGTTACATCTAACCCGAATCATGTCAATCCTTTTTTCTTGAGCTTGATAATTGATGGAAAAATGCTAAGAAATTGCATGATTGACTCAGGAGCATCTAACAATGTGATGCCAGTAAAAATAATGCATGCAATGGGGCTGATAGTTGATAGTACATATGGTAAGTGCTATGCAATGGACTCTAAGGAAGTACCTGTCATAGGTATCATAAATGATGTCCCATGCAGATTAGCAGTCTTTCCTGAGAAAGAATTACATATGAGTGTTACAGTGGTGGAAATTCCACCAACTTATGGTATGTTGTTGTCTCGGCCTTGGAGTGCTTCAATGGGTGGAAGTATATAGTGTGAATTGTCGTTTGCCACCTTTTCTATTGAAAAAAAAGATGTGAAGGTTGATAGAGAGAAAAGAGCTCCCCACATGATTGAAAATGTGGAGGACCCATTAGAACCTATCAGAATTAACTTTGTAGAAACTGATTTAGATAACTTCCGTGTTGAGGAAGATAAAATAGAAGAACATACTCAACCAACACTCATTGAAAAAGAAGCTTCAAAGGAATTATCAAAAGGAGATTTATGGATCATGCATTTTGATGGAGCTTGTTCCAAAGAAGGCTCAGGAGTAGGAATATATTTTTTTTTAAGTCAAGGTAAAACTTTCAAGTATTCATTCTTACTACAATTCCCTTGTACAAATAATGTTGCTGAATATGAAGCTCTCATACTCGGTCTGAAGATAGCTTCAAAACATGGTATTAAGATGTTAAAGGTTTTGGGAGATTCTGAATTGGTGGTTTCCCAAATAAGATCCCGCTTTGTAGCTAAAGATAAGAGGCTCAGACAATATTGAAATGTAGTATGGGACATTATTGAAGGATTTATTGCTTTTGGCATTGAATGGATTGAAAGAGGACAGAATGCTAGAGAAGATTTACTAGCCAATATTGCTGTTAAACTTGATGATGTTACTTTTGGTGGCTTCTCACAAATAGAAGTACAAACTAGGCCTACAGTGCCTGATAATGTATGCAACTGGCAAGTATTTGATGATGATACTGATATTCTAAAGTTTTTGTATTGTTTAGATCAATATGAAAGCTAGGAAATTGATTTCAGTTCATTTGTAACTAATGTTGATGGTAAGGAGACCCTATTCGGAAATGAGGTTATCCAACTTAAAACTAATACTATCCCTAGAGTTTTGGTTGCACTTGAGAGGGTGTTTAATGGCCCTGATATGTCAAAAGCTAAGCAAACACCATCTCATAAGGATGACCTAGAAGAAGTAAACCTGGGAACAGAGAATACTCCTAAGAATGTTTACATTGGAAAGAAAATGAAGCATCATGTTAGAAGCATGTTGATTACTTTGCTTCAGAAATATAGACATCTTTTTGCCTGGTTGTATGAAGACTTGAAGGCATATAGAGAGGATCTGTTTCAGCATGAGATCCCATTAAAACCTGATATGAAGCCTTTTAGGCAAAAACAAAGACCTATCAATCCTACTCTGCAACCTAAAATGCAAGAAGAGCTTGTAAAATTAAGGGAAGCATAAATTATTAAACCAATTAGACATTCATCTTGGGTCTCTAATTTGGTACCTATTAGAAAAATGAATGGGGATATTAGGCTATGTGTTGATTTTAGGAACTTGAATATGGCTTCTTTAAAAGACAATTACCCTTTGCCTAATATGGAGGCTATGTTGCATAAGGTCACAGGTTGTGAATTATTATCATTGATGGATGGATTTTCTGGTTACAATCAGGTCATGGTTAAGGAGACTGAGCAATTCAAGACTGCTTTCACCATGCCATGGGGTACATATGTGTATGTTAGAATGCCTTTTGGATTGATAAATGCTGGTGTGACTTTTCAAAGAGCAATGGATCTAGCTTTTGCAGATTTTATTGATCTCTTCCTTGCAATTTATCAAGATGACCTTACTACTCACATCAAGAAAGAAGAGGACCATTGTGCCCATTTGGAGAAGATTTTTGTTAGAGCTTTGGAATATGGGGTATCCCTGAATCCCAGAAAATGTACATTTGGGGTGAAAGAAGGAAAATTGCTAAGACATATTGTTTCAAAAGATGGAATTCGGATTGACCTTGAAAGAGTAGCTGCTATTGACAAGATCATACAGCCGAAAAATGTGAAAGGTATCTAGTCTTTCTTTGGAAAAATAATTTTTTTAAGAAGATTTGTCGCTAACTTTGCTCAAATTGTCTGCCTAATATCTAAGATGTTGAGGAAAGGAGAAAAAATAATATGGACAGGGGAGCCATCTAAAGCCTTTCAGGCTATCAAAGATGCAATCAAGCAGACACCTATCCTCAAATCCCCAGATTATTCAAAACCATTCTAGTTATTCTCTTTTGCTTCTTTTCATACTATAGCTGGTGTACTGTTACAAAAGAACAATGATGGTTTTGAGCAGCCAATTGCATTTTTTAGTAAATCATTGCAAGCTGCAGAGTTGAAATATGACACATCTGAGAAGCAGGCATATGCCTTGGTAAAGGTGGTAAAAAATTTCAAACCTTACCTAATGGGAGTAGCTGTTGTTGCTTATGTACCAACAGCTACAGTCAAGGATATCTTTACCCAACAAGAAACTACAATAAGAAGGTGCAGATGGATTAACAGAATCCAAGAATTCAATATTGACGTACAGATTACTAAGCTTGTAAGGGGTTAGGGCCTAGCCAAATTAATGGTTGAGGCAAATCTGGAAGTCAATCAGATTAACCATATAGAGCAACAGAATGTTGCACCTATTTGTGACATGCAGACCTGTGGATGGTATAGGAGGATTGTGGAGTACTTGCAGACAATGCAATGTCTTGAAGGTATGCCCCTTACTGAAAGAAGAACCCTTAAATTACAAGCAATCAGATATGTTATTATCGATGATGAACTATGGTGGAGAAACCTTGAGGGCATTATAATTAGGTGTGTGGATGGAGATCAAGCTGAGGATCTGGTGGTAGAAATGCACAAGGGAGTCTGTGGAGGACATTATATAGCTAAAACAACAGCCAATAAAGTTCTAAGAGCTGGATATTGGTGGCCTACTATATTCAAGGATGCACAAAGATATGTTAAAAAATGTGATGCCTATCAAAGATTCATCAGAAAGTTGAAGTTTTCTGGTAATTTACCATTAAGACCTGTGTCTGTTTCTGCCCCTTTCCAGCAATGGGGTATATATTTTATAGGGGAAATATCTGAAAAATCCAGTGGGGGACATGCGTGGATACTGGTAGCTACGGATTATTTCACCAAGTGGATTGAAGCAATTCCAACTAGAAGGGCCACAAGCAAAGTTGTTATTGACTTTTTAACTGAAAATATTTTAAGTCGGTTTGGGTTACCTAATAGGATTGTGTCAGACAATGCAATATGTTTTAGATCAGAAGAATTTGTAAATTTTTGCAATCAGTATGGCATCACTATTTCATATTCATCTCCATATCATCCTCAAGGAAATGGACAGGCATAATCTAGCAACAAGAGTTTGATGAAGATTATTAAGCGCATGATAGAAAAGAACAAGAGGGTGTGGGATTCAAAACTAAAGCTGGAACTGTGGGCTAATAGGACTATTGTTAAAAAGGAAATTGGTCATTCACCTTTCAATTTAGTCTATGGAGTGGAGGCACGCATTCCTCAGAATAATTTACTAAAACTGTATAAATTTGTCCAGGAATACGATGATGATGTGTGTGACGAAATGCAACTTAGGATGGAAGAGTTGAGTCAACTAGACAAAACTAGAAGGGAAGCACAAAAGAGAAATGAGAAGTTGCAGCTTCAGGTCAAGCACCTTTATGATAGAAAGGCAGTAGGGAGAAAATTTGATGTTGGAACCATGGTGTTGCTATGGAATGCTAGATCAAAAGACAAGGGAAAACATGGAAAATTTGATCCCCTTTGGTTGGGCCCTTATATTGTTATGGATACACATGGGGAAGATTCATATTTTCTACAAGCACTTACGGGTGAGATTCTTGAGCTACTAGTACATGGATAGTTCTTGAAATACTATTTCTCTTGAAATAGCTCTTTTCCATGTACGTTGTGGAGTCCTATAAATCTTGTATATATGTTGGTCATTTTTTACTTTTTGTTGGTTCGCCCTATCCGAGCTTGTTCCTGGTTTTGGTTCTCTCTTGGTTTTGTCCGGTCTACGTAATCGGAGATTTTGGATTCTTACGATGCCCATAGGGGGCATACATCCCTAATCGGAGCCACTAGTGGAGCTTTTATTTTATTCCCCTTTGTGGTGGGTTATATTTTCATTGCCTTTGACTGGTCTGGGTATTGGGGTATTTCTTTTTGAGTGTTGACTTATTATTGGTGGTGATCGGTCCCTTAAGTTATGTTTTATCCCTCTTCAGCCATAACTTTATTGACCCCTTTTACCTATCCTATCGGTTTTTGCATCATGACCTTTGTGTCCCTATGATTTTTGGCTGATGAATTTTACAACTTAACCTTTGAATTATTTTTGACCCCATGGGTTATTTCCCTGTCCGCCTAGTCTATCCCATTCTTTAAAGTAACTATTTCACATGTGCAGATTATATTGACCGACGAATGTAGTGACTTTGATCTTGACCATTCATCGCACACCTCACAAGGTTTGTGCTTATGTCACGGGAAATGTTGTGAGGCTTGCGCGATGCTGCCACCTGTTGTGTAACGGGGTGGGGCCAGGTTTTGTGTGTTGACCAATGGATGGATGATGATGCCGATAGCTGTGTACTTTCTGATGCATCTCAGCCGTACCTCGCTGACCTCACATAATTAAACCATTACTTTCAATAATGTTGTGAGGTACACGATGTGTTGATGTGTGGACGCTGGTGTTATCGATCAATGAACGTGGTGGGACCTGTTCTGTGCTGATGTGGTACCTAATGGGTAGTTTTCTTGCTCATTTGCTGACTGGAAGGAGGATGTGTCATTTTCAAACTATTTTTGACCAAACCTGGGCCATTCACCTGGCCAACTATGTTTTTGATCAACAACTTGTTTTCAAATGAACTAGTGCTGAACTATAGCCATTCTATCTCACGTGAGCAAATATTAATGGTCGAGTTCGACTCGGCTTGCGTAATTAAATGCCAAATAACCTGTAAATTGCTATGTTAGTATTGCATTTCAGTTTGTAAGAATTCTTCAGTGCTTGAGGAAGCAGCTATTATCTCAGTTCTCCATTATTGCGACATTTGACACTGTGCAAAATAAACTGTAAGTGACACATACACCTTCTCTTATGTTTTTAGAATATGTTAGCATTGACTATTGAATAATTGGTAATTATTTTCTTTTTGATTCCTGGTGAATTGTTAAGAAAATTGGCTATTAGAGCTTATATATGTAATTGCCAGTGATTTTGTGAATATAAAAGGACTTTTTGTAATGGCAGTAGAAAGCAAGGTATAATTATTTGTCCTTTAAAGAAAAACCCTAGTTCAAATTACCCTCTGTCTAATATAAATGGCACCCAAGGCATGAACTGCTGGTCCCGAGGCTATGCCTAGGGGTTATTCACAAGATATTATTGATTTGTTGAAACCTTCTACGAGCAAGAAGCAGGATGGAAGGGTATTGTTCTATGGACCCATGATTCAGGAAGGTTTAATAGATAAACAGTGTACAATTCGCGATGCCAAATTGTCGTACATTGGTTGGCAGTTGTTTTCCAATTGGTTTGGAAATAGAAATTTGTCAGTTCCTCTATGTAATCCATGGAGATTGGACCGGGGTAAGCTAGTGGTACCCAATGTCTACGAAGATGTAGACTTATTGAAGGATATTGCTGCAAGGTACGACCCTGTGACTTGAATTGTTAGAACACATCTTGGTGAGCCAATGATTAAAGTAACCAGGAAGGAAATCGTAGATGTTTTTGGTTTGCATGAATGGAGCCAGGATATTATTCTCATCAAATTGGAGGTCTTCAGGGAGGAATACAGAAACACCAAGGGTTTGATCAGGACATCCCTTTCGATACCCCATTTGGCTGTGTCGAGAAGAGGAAAAAATTAGAAAAAAGTTGTTATTGGCAGGAATGAGCCCGAACCTTTCCCAGTGGACTATTTTGCCCCCCATTTTAAGAAGACCGCATGTGCATTATGTCAAGTTCTGGGGATTGATTTGAAGAAGAATTTTCCTATAGAGGTAATGTATATGGCTATAAACCTCCAACACCTTGGTTATAACGTGGTATATGATTTTTCCACTCACCTTGCAAAGAACATGCATTCTGGCTTAGCAGCTTTGAAGCTGGGAAAGAATTGGGTAAAATTCAAATGGTATTCACTGCTAACTCATATGTTTTTATATAGGGGACAGAAGGTATTTAAGAAAGATATGGAATTGAGGAAGATGGAAGGAGATATTGAAATTCCTGTCCAATATTGGACTAGAGCCCTGGACATGCATGATATAAGTTTGATTATGTCACCTTTCATAATGATTTCGGATCCAAGTTAAGAAAGGCCTTAGTTGTTGATCCCCCCAGGATTCTGAAGGAAATTCATGACTTCTTAAGACCTATGGAGAGGAGGCCTGAGTTGAATTTGACACATAATTGGGGTGATATTATCCCCAATCATGGCACTGCAGTCTTTAGGGTTTTCGGCACAAATGCCATCCCATTTGTTCTACCTAGGGAGGTCCCCCTTAGACTTGGTTTTGTAGAAATCATGAGGTAGTTGGGAGAATCTGAGGATTTCCATTTGCCTGCTGAACACAAGAAGGGATATTTTTTCCCTGAATATATAGCTTTTGCCGATTTTTTCATGATAAAGGGAGGGTGGAGAAATTTGCATTTATTGTTCAAGTCATATAGGCTAAGAACTGTATGCCCTAGGAATTATGATCCTGAGGGTTTTATCTCCCAAATGAAGGCTAAGCAGCGGACTCGGACCTTTGTCCACAACTTCTATTTTCCTGAAGATATCATCAAGAACATTTTTGATAAGGACTTACAGGACGAGAGAAAGGCAATGTACATTGCCTATTCAAAAATGGTAAGGAGTAAACAGGAGAAGATACCTGGTTTTGATCCTATACCTAATGTCAAAGATGAACTCAGCAAGGCAATCTATGCCTCTTGACAATTTTGAGAGCGTAGTAGGGGTCTTAAAGGAGGAAAGAATTGTAGAAGGAAGGGGAAAGTCACAAGATACTAAGGAGCATCCTGAGATAAGAATTGAAGAAAGGCCTACTTACCAGCTTCAGGGGAAGATAAAGGTATTTTCTAGGAGGAAGAGAAGTAGGACAGAGGAGGTTACAATGAGTGGTACATCATCTACCCCAAGGAAATCAGTGCCCGGTATTGTTGATCTGGATTGGCCTCCGAAGATTTCAGAACAGATTCACCCATCATCCCCAAAGAGGCATAGAACTGATAATGTGAGGGATGTTGGCCAAAAGGGTAATGATGAGGAGGATATCACTACAACTCCGGATGAAATAAATCTGAAGATGCCACTAGAGCTAGCTAACATTACAATGAGCTCAAGATCCATCACCCTAAGATTGGGGAAGGATGAGATTAAAGGAATTACAAATAGTGATGATTTGAGAATGGAGACTTGTAAAGAGTTCATGATGGATGACTCTTTTATTGATACTCATGATTTTAAGGATTTTATATGGAGAGCTCATCTCTCGTCATATATTGAGAAGGTAGCACATGAGAGAAGTCTACATCTAGAGCTTCTAGAGCAGGTAATTCAGTCAAGGGTCAGAGTGCAAATGAAGGAGAAGTTTAAGGAAATCACACCTGAACAGGATAGGGCATTGGTTCAAAAGTGTGGGATATTGCTACTCCTTGAATGGGATATTGCTGATCCTGTGGTATTTGACATAGTTAGAAGAGCTAATAATCTACTTCTTGCAACAGAGGAGAAGGCTTCATTAGCACTTAAAGAATTAACGTTTAGTGAGGAGTGGGATTCTCTAGCAATATGGTCATTATCCATAGGGTCTCGAAAACCTATTGTTGCTGAAACATCCGACTTTAGTGGTCATTTGATTGTGAAAAGAGATGTTGATACCCCTGCATTGGAGGTTTTTGACATGGTTGTGAATGTTGCCAAATTCACTAGGGCAACTGTGCAGGACTTAACTAGAGACCGAGATACTCCGAGAAGCCAGTATAAGGACATTATTATTGAGTATAATAAGAGTCAGCAAAGGGTGGCAGAATTGGAAACTGAAATGGCCTTATTGAGACAACAGATGGAAACCTTGAGGTCTCAAAGGCAGGCTAGCTCTAGCCACATTATTTCTAACCCTCTGGTAGATCAACCCCAACCTTCTGCACATGTTCAATCTTGGGCTATGGTCCCATATAATATGGGACAAGTGCCCATTACGGTTGAAAAGGCCAGTAGCTCGAGTGGAGATCCTTCTAGGGAAAAGTTGATCCAGCAAGTTGAAGAATATAAGGAGATGGTGAACCAAATCCGGGATGCAGTAGAAAGAAATAATTCAGAAATTGTTGATACTGTGTTAAGGCATTTACATAAATGGGTCCCGATTAAGTTGAATGGTGTTCATGCAAATTATGCCTTGATGTTGCAAGCACTCGAATTATTTCCAAAGGATAGAGAACTGGCTATCCCTTTGCTAAATAGATGGGGCCCTAGAATGGAGAAGTTAAAATTTATGGCAGTTGGGGCAAAGCAGCATGGGAACAAATATCCTACAATCATAACAACTTATCAATTTGTTAAGAGTATTTTCGAGCAAAATTTCTAGGGGTCTGCTGCTCCTATGGAGTCCAAAATCAAAGCATTGAAGGACATTTGTGATGGAAAGGATTTGACTCCACTACCTCATATTCTGCATAGTCAGGATAGTGTCAAGCCTTTGCAGGCATGGAAGGAGCAAATGAATAATATAATGATTATCCAGACTCAAGAGATATTCAAAAATGCTGATATTCGCATGTTGGAAAACACTTTAGAAAAGTTATCATTTTGCATTAGTTTCGTGGAGAACTTTGATAAAATAGCCACGTCATTGATGATAAAGTATGTACCTTATCAAAAAATGGTGGACCAAGTGGTGGCTTTAAATTGTCTATCTGAGGAGGATTTTGAGTCATGGAAAAGGGTGTTCATTGATGAACTTGAAATATGAATAGATTGGATGAGAATTGCAATTGGGTCATGTAAAGTGCAGGTCTAGCCTTGGGTATTATATTTTAAAATGCATTTTGTTTCCGGATTCAGGTACAAATTGTTCAAATAGAATCAGTGCAAGAAACGGTTAAAAGATACTTTGGTGTCAAGGGGGCGACACTTGGAACAATGCCTTTCTTTCCTCCACAACAAACTAATGATCAATTTTGTTTTGGCTTTTCTTCTCTTACCAAGAAATGATGTAATGTTAACTGATTAGGGATTAGTGGTCCAGTAAAAAGTGGACGTGTGTATTCTCTGGCCTGATGCTTGTTTGCTCCCTTGTTCCTATAAAAGGGAATTCTGGGCCGAGAGAAGGGTCTGTTGAAATTATTCAAGATACGTAAGATAAGAGTAAAGTAAGATAGAGAGAACAATATGTTCAGGTTTTGAAGTTTTGAGTCCGATTTGAGAACTTAGTAAATCATAGGGTTCTTAAGCATACTGATGTTAACCTTGTGATTGTTTTGAGTCTATTTTCTCTCCTATTATGTTGGTTCACATGAAGTATTAATGAAATATTGATCTAAGATTATTTTCATTCATTTTCGTTTGTCATTTACTGTGGATTATGTTTGACTATGGCTCTGGTTCAAAGAACTGGTTAAATGCTTTAGTTATCCAATAAGTTTATGCAAATTTTCACATAGGATTTATCAAGGAGTAATAAACTCAAGTATCAACGTATGGATTGTAATGCTATTCACACAGATCATAGATGCTTTAGATGAAAGTTACCTTATAGTTTAGTTCCTAGTTTGACTCTGTGCTTTAGGATATGGCACTAGAACTCTGTCTACTTCTCATCCTTGTATTTTGTGTTTTCGCTTCAGGATATTTTAATCAAATAACTCATACCAGCACACTAGGTGTATTTTCAATTCCTTGTTAAGTAGATATGAACTCTTCTAAGAAATAGCCATTTTCTCAAAGGTTTATATCTTTTAACACTGACAAGAATTTATCTGTTTTCTGTCCACGCACGAGCAAATTATTTTTATCATGAATGACAGTATATTTTAGGAAAACCCTCCTAGATTTTATAGAGTCCGAAGTGTAGGAGAGATAGCATCTTGACTGCTATCCTCTCGTTAAGTTGGCACAGTGCTTTCAAGACTTTAATAATTGAGCATGGCAAGCTCATAGAAGCTCTTGTGGGTTTTGCTTGGGTTGTTATAAAAAATGCCAATAGGACCACATATTAAAATGTAGAGGAATTTGAAGCATTCTGCGAAGCCTTTTAGAGCACCTTCCTGAGCCACTAACCATAAGAGATTCTTTTGTACAACTTTACATCAATAGATAGTGAATAAAATATTCATAGAATAATAGACTTATCCATGGGAAATAAGAAACAACTATTATATAAATTCATGACATACAACTTCATAAATTATACTTAAACACCTTGATTGGAACATTTGCAACCAATCACACACTACTACCTTGCTGACAATAGATACAACATCATCAACAACCTTCATACGGTTTGACATCAATGAAAACCAAAATATCCATACTATTGAAATCAATGATAACACTTGAAACATACTTGCAACAGTTTGTTTTCCTAAAAACACCAAAGCATCCTCCTCTAAATCCTACATAGACCTATTGACACTAACTCAAAAATCTACTTAGTCCACAGTTACTCTTGAGGTTAAGATCCAGGTCGAAGAAAACTCGTGTGAGGAATATGAGATGACACAAACTTTCTATGTAGGTCAACTTCCATCATCACCTAGATCATATGAAAAACTAGACAAACCACAATTAGTATCCAACATAATAATCAAATGCAGTCTGACCACTTTTTCCAAATGGGGGAATGAAACAAAGAATATGTAGAAGACAACATATCCAAGTGGATTTACAATGAAAAATAAGATACTATCATATTACCAGCTAAAAGTAATATTAAAGGATTTTTTATAATGGAATGCAAGGGGTATGATGGTCATAATGGAATTGGAAAACAAAATCAAGGATCATGGAACCTATCTTAGTAATTGTCAAACCATGCTTTACAAGACGTGGATTTGAGAAACTAGATCTACTGTGTCTTTAACTATCAAAAGTATAGTTGTGGAAGTAGATCAAAATTTTTTCATTGTTAAGTTGTCTAATGAGGATAATTTCAATTACTCCTTCAAGTGCTATTCCAAGATCATAACATTTGCACCATCTCTTATATATCTTTCAAACCTACACCCTTTGACAACACCATTTCACTTTTCTATCCTAACTCAAAGATTAGGACCAACGAGATCCACTTAACATAGACACATTCCAAAATGATGAAGCTATCACCAAGTCCTTAGGACTTTGATATGGGATACCTCTAGGAGATCACAAATTATGATTCATTATTGTATCTACTTTGGGAGCATGCCAAAAAAATTAGTTGCAAAAAAATAAAATTTATAAATAGGTCCCCTACTGAAAACCATCATGCAACACCTTCAAACCATAAAATAGGAAAAATAAAGGAAATATTTGAGGGTGAAAACATTTTTGAGGCACTCAAAGATGGAAGGTTTGACAATATCCCCATGGATCAAGAGAGATCTCTAGTTACTATTGAAAAATCTAAGGAAGCAAACATAATTAGCACAGACAATATCAGGATGACATTCTTTGTAGCTTCATTATCTAAGGAGGAAAGAGTTAACTTCATGGAATTATTCCATAATAGACAAATATAATTTGCATGGTCCTACATGGAAATGCTTGGATTAGACCCTAATCTAGTGCTATATCATCTGATACTAACATTGAGGGAAAAACTAGTAAATAAGAAGCTACATAAAATGCACCCTCAAGAAGCATTTCTCATCAAAGCAGAACTTCAGAAGTTGTTAGATGTGGGTTTCATTCGACCAATTGATTATCTCAAGTGGATATCAAACTTGGTCCCTGTCACTAAACCCACTAGGGGTATCTAAATGTGTATGGATTTTAAATACCTACATAAGGCATTCCCAAAAGATGGCTTTCCTTTACTTAACATAGATATGATTGTGGATTTAACAACAGGGAATGAAATTTTATCCTTAATGGATGGATTCTTAGGATACAATCAAATTTTCACTTCCATTGAGGACCAACATAAAACACATTCACTTGTTCATGGGGAACCTTTTTCTATAATATCATGCCCTTTGGCCTTAAAAAATCTAAGCTACCTATCAATGGACTATGAAAACTATCTTCCATGACATGATGGATATCTTTATGGAAGATTATGTTGATGATCTTCTAGAAAAATCACTCATCGGAGAAGGTCATTTGGACCTACTGGCTAATTTTTTTGATAGACTAGAGAAGTATAACCTTCATGTAAATCCTAAGAAGTGTGTCTTTGGGGTAACATCTAAAAAATTATTGGGATACATTATATCTAAAATATTCATTGAGGTAGACCCTACAAAGGTAAAAGAAATAATCAACATGCCTCCTCCCACCACTCTCAAATAATTGTGAAGCTTACAAGGAGATATCCAATCCATTCATTTTCTTTATTTCACATCTAGAAAATAAATTTCACCCTTTTACACACCTTTTGCATAAGGTTTTTACATTTAAGTGGGGCAAAAATTGAAAAAAGGCATTCCGACAACTAAAAGATTATTTGGTATCTCCTCTAGTACTAATGTCACCAGTTTAGGGCAAGCCTTTTCTAATGTATATATCTACCATACCAGTGGTACTAGGTGCACTCCTTGCACAACACAATGACACATGTAGAGAAAGGGTGGTCTATTACATTAGTCATACTCTAGTAGGTTGTGAACTCAATTATACATTGATTAAAAATGCATGTTTAGTGGTTGTTTTTGCTTTGCATAATCGAAGAAATTATATGCTCAACCACAATTTTTTTTAAAAAAAAATTGATCCTCTCAAGTATTTGTTGAATAAGGCCACAGTCATAGGGTGACTAGCTAAATGGGTTATGATCCTTAGTAAATTTGGCATTGAATATATAGACAAGAATGTGATCAAAGGGAAAGTAATCATATATCAATTAGTAGATTCTCCTATTAAAACTGATCACTTTCTAGTGTTATATTTTCCAGATGATGGGATATTCATAGTAACTCTTGCTTAGATATGAAAATTGTACTTTGATGGCTCATACACCCAACATGGATAAGAATTAGGTATACTATTTATCAACCCCCAAGGTGATTGTATACCCAAATCATATTGTTTGGAACTCCCATGTATAAATAATATATTAGAGTATAGAGTACTAATCACAAGACTTAAGACAACAATACAGTGACAACTTAAGAAAATACAAGTCTATGGTGATTCCTAGCTGGTTATAAAGAAGGTGAATGATGAGTACCAATCCAAATATGAGAAAATTCTACCTTATAATAAAATAGTAGATAGTTTTAAATAGTACATCAATAACATCACATTTGAATAGGTTCTAAGACTAAGAAAAAAAGAACAAGATGCCATGACGACCATTAGATCTCTCTTAGACATGCCCCACAATAGCCAATAGCGTGAATTCCTAGTGGAAAAAATCTTGATCCCTACATTTGATGTTCCATAGTGTAAACTTGTGTGTGAAATAATTGGTCCCAATCCCTCCTGGTACCAAGATATATATGATTACCTCCATCAATAAATCTTTCCACCCAACTTACTTAACAAGCAGAGAAAATATTTAATTTGATGTTCATCATGCTTCCTCATTGCAGGTGATATACTCTATCAAAGGAGCTTTGAAGGTGCTATCCTTACGTATCTTAACTCGAATGGAGCATAAACTTCCTTACATGATGTACATGATGGTATTTGTGGGTCACACTCTAGTGGTCCAAACCTAGTGAAGAAATTGATGATAATTAGATATTATTGACCAACAATAGAACAAGATGCCCACATGTTTGATGGTAAATATCACAAGTGTCAAAAAAATGGTGATATTATACATGCATTGGCCCAATATCTTCAATAAATCACCACATTATGGTGTTTCTCTCATTGGGGACTTGATCTTGTAGGAAAAATCCAACCCCCCATTATCCAACTTACAAAAATTCGTTATCATAACCATAAAATACTACACTAAATATATCAAAGCCATTCCTTTAATTGACATAAATTGAAAGAAAATCGCTAAGTTTATCTTAAACTACATCATTTGTTAGTATGGTATTCCCTCAACCATTGGTATTGATAATGGTCTCCCATTCAAGAACCAAGATGTCTGTGAGCTCTATAATAAGTTTCACATCCAACACCACTTTTCCACCCCTTATCACTTGCAAAGTAATGGTTAAGTGAATGCATCAAATAAAACCATACTAAGAATCCTTAAGAAGTTTGTCAATGATGTTGGACATAATTGGCACATCCACCTTAACCTTGCACTATGGGCATATCAAACTAGCATTCATACACCCACAGACACCACCCCATATTCAACCATTTTTATCATCCAATCCCTATGGATTTACTATCATTTTCACACATCTTCCCATTTGGTGCATATTTTTCCTCTTTGTCACATATCCACACAATAGTGATAGATTCACCCCTCCTTTTTCCCACATACCCATTTGTGATGAATCTTCCTCATTTCTCACATATCCACCCATTTATGAGTAGATTCACCAAATTATAGGCAAATTCACCCTAAAAGTTGTGCATTTTCCTATCTAGGGAGCATTCACCCATTCTTTCACCCACCCACCCATGTATGGGAAAATTTTCCCAATTGAGTTGGGTGAACCCATTGCATGTGTTTTTCAACCAAGCATTAAATACAAACCAAATTTACAAAGGGGGTTTCAAACTTGCATACCTAATTGCCTCACTCTCCTTGTCAATCTATTGCTCTCACTCAATCCACTCAGTGTGCTATTGTTGGTACATTCACTATCTCATCTAGGTCACTATAATAACTCTCTCTAAATCACTATATGCTTAGGTTAAAATGAATAGTAATTTCCACCCTAACTACTATTTATGCTACCCTAATTACCATTTTTCTCTCATTCTTCCTCCCAACTTTGTTTTCTTTTATTTCTTCATTGTCAACCCCTATTTTTCCCCACGCGTCACCTTTTGGTGTCATTTTGACCTTTTGAGAGGTCATCCACACCTCTTTTCTTCTCATGCACCCTCTCAAGGGGCATCACCTATCCATGCCATTTTCTTCTATCTCCTCCATAATCCAGTGCATCTTTCCATCAAGTTTTTCCTCATGTTAACTATGTTTAATTTTCTTTAAAACATTATTATTTTAATGATATCTCAAATAGGGGAAAAATGTAGACACCTAAAATTGACCACTTTTGTTTGTTAATTTTATCTTATTTTCATCTAATTTCCATTATTTATATTAATTAAATAATATCATATTATTTAATTTATATTTATGGTTTTCTTCTATTCTTTGAAGTCTATCCAAAGGTAATTGATTCAATTAATTTACTTATCCCTCATCTTATAAATTAAATAAATATCTTTATTTATTTAATTTAATGTACTAAATCCCATCCCTTCTAAGGTTTCACCTAAGGAAAATAATTATTCCTAATTATTTACCTATCCTAATGATGATTCCTCTAAATAAATAAATAAATAAATTTTATTTACTTATTTACTTTATCTCCCATCTTCCAACCTCTTTTCATTAAATCCTAATCTAACCCTAACTCCCAAGTAGCCATGTGCACACACTTAATATTTGATTACATTTGTTACATCCTCCATCATTTCCCACTTTCCTAAATCCTAAGCCTAAGCCTAATCACCCATCTAATCCCCCTCTAAGCATTTTCACATTCACCTAATCTATGATTAAGGAAAGGTCAAAACTTTTTCCTTTAATGCTCACCATCCTTGTCCTTGAAGCCTTAAAGGTTTTCCCCTTTTGGGAAAGGAACCCCACATGAGTCCTTTTCTCAAAAGTACTTCCAAGGAATTTAAAATTCCTTTATTCCATTCTTTGTCATACATTAGGAATGTAGGACAAGAATGTTGGAAATTAAGAGGTTTTAATTAATGTCAACATGATGTCAACATGGTGACAATAGTATGAGAAGTTTTGAATAGGACAACTGAGAGGGGGGGGTTGAATTAGTTGTCATAGATTTAAACCTTTAATTCAATCACTAAAACTAAACACTTAATGTTGCATAAATGATTAAACATCAAATGCCAATGCAAAACTTAAATTCAACACACAAACACAATAACACTATATTTACGTGGAAAAACCAATATGGAAAAAACCACGATGAGAATTAACTCACACTATAGAGAATATCAAAACTGATTATAAGAAGCTCATTGCTTGAAATAAGGCTCACTGCCTAAAATAAGGACTCAATATCAAGAACAAGGACTCAGTATCCAACATGGCTCACTACCATAGAGATACAAAGAAGAAAAATAAGACTTGTTATAGAGAGACTACAATCCCAATGCAAAAAAGGATTCCACCACAATTACACTACACATGCATGAATGATAGAGTTCACCTTCTACTCACTACATCTGAAAACTTAACATTAAGCTTCGTATTGATCTGGCACACTCACAAAAAACACACTCTCACTGAATAAAATCAATGTTTCATAACACTGTCCTTTCTCTTTTCTCTTTATCACACTTCTTTGCTCTTGTATCACCACAAATTTACAACTAGCTCATCTTGCATTTATACCATCTTCAACTTTGAAACATATCTAAAGTCGGCCATCCAAATTCAAATTCAAATTAGGTCAGTGCCAAAACATCCTATGTTGGAATTAGAATGAGGGCGACCCAAAAACACACTTCATAAGGACCCAAAAAGATTCAACATGCTTCATCATCCTCGAAAGTAGTATTTTACACAAGGTCGTCCAAACCAGTGTAAAACACATAGAACAATTAAGAATGAACTTTCAAAATGTCAAAACTATCTTCAATGGAATTAGGGAAACACAACTCTAGAACTGCAAGTCATAAGACTTCATCAAAGAGAAATCTAGACCAACAATATTTCTCCTAGACCTCAACAAAAAACACTGAAAACCATAGTTCACAACTGGTGAACATGACTTTCAATGTACAATGAATCAACAACCAAAAATATAGATATAGCACCTTCTAAAAACCATGAACAACATATCTGAATCACACAACCATAGGAGAAAATCTAGACCAAAACCCGGATCAACCACTCAATACCTGCAACATATATTTATTACAATTTTTTCAGTATCCTCAATATATACAACAACAAGTAGATAACCAATTAACTGGTTGACATCAATGACAACACTTGCTATATTTCCATAACACTTTCCATTTTTTCATTCTTGCAACAATCTCCCCCTTTGTCATTGATGGCAACACATGATGTGAAAAACCATCAAAGAAAACATACTTGCTCTGAACAATTTTTTTTGTTTCTCCCCCTTAGTAGATAATCTCTTACACATTTCTTCTCTCATTCTTCTTTTCCTTTTTCACATACTTCTTCTCCTCGTTTGACATCAATGGAAAAGGAAAAAGATATTGTCATTTATTTCTCCTTTGACAAATAAAAAAATACTCATAATGACAACACTTGATACTACGTGCTCCTCCTGAGAGGTAGCCACCAAAACATTAGTCTAGAAGAATGATAGATCCATAAATCCATCAGATTGATGCATCTCCATATGCATCTAGTTAAAGAAAGGAGGGGAAATAACCCCTAACTTCTCCTAGAGATACTCAAAAGTATCTTTAGGAAGAGCCTTCGTGAAAATATCGGCAATAAGATCCTTCATTGAAACATACTCAAGCTTTAGTTCATTCTCCATTACCTTTTCTCTCAACAAATGATATCTAATAGATATATGTTTTGTCCTTGAGTGCAACACAGGATTCTTTGAAATGTTAATTGCACTTGTATTACCACATAAAATAGAAATGGGACCATCATATAGCACTGTGATATCTTTCAACGTTTGTTTCATCTATATAACTTGTGTACAACGAGATGCAACATCAATATACTCAGCTTCAGCAGTAGACAAGGAGATCTAATCTTTCTTTTTACTCAACCATGCCACTAATTTGCATCCAAGAAAGAATGCACCACCACTTGTACTCTTTCTATCATCTACACATCTAGCCCAATCTGCATCTGTATAGGCACTAAGTGTAAAGTTAGTAGCTTTAGGATACCATAATCCACAATCTGAGTGTCATTCAAATATTTTAAAATTCTTTTAAATGTAGCAACATATGTTTCCTTAGGATCTTCTTGAAATCTAGCCACAAGATAGATAACATGCATGATATCTAATCTAGTAGCAATCAAATACAATAATCCTCTGATCATAGATCTATACTTGCTCTTATCAGCCTTAGGTGAATTTTCATCTTTACCTAGTTTGCATCCAATCACCATAGGAGTACTTATTGGTCTCGAACCATCCATTCCAAACTTCTTCAACATCTCTCTCAAAAACTTAGATTGTGAAATAAAAATTCTTTTCTCTGTTTGATTAATCTTTAGACCAAAGAAAGAAGTTCATCTCCCCAAACATGGACATTTCAAATTATTTATGTATTTCTTCCACAAACATCTTGCACATATTTTCATTTCCTCCAAAGATAATATCATCAACATACACAACTACTATCAAGATTTTTCCATTTTCAATCTTAAAATATAGATTACTATCTATCGTACCTTTGTTAAAACCTTTCTAAATCAAATACCTGTCCAATCTCACATACCAAGATCTAGGAGCTTGCTTCAAACTATATAAAGCTTTATTCAATATGCACACCATATCCATTTTCTTTGTCAACTAAAATCCTTCCAGTTTTTCCATATAGACTTCTTCTTCTAGCTCACCATTCAAAAATGTTGACTTGACATCCATCTGATAGACCTTAAAGTCTTTATGAGCATAAAATACCAAGAACATCCTTATATCTTCCATTCTTCCTATTGGAGAAAAAGTTTCCTAAAAATCTATGCCTTCTACTTGTGACTAACCTTTACACACAAGCCTCACTTTGATTCTAACATCTTTTCCAATCTCATTTAATTTGTTTTTGAATACCCACTTTGATCCAATGATATTTTTATCTATCGGTCTTGGGACCAATTTCCAAGTCCGATTCTTCTCAATCTGCATAAGTTCTTCTTTATTGCTTCCATCCAATGTTCATCTTTATAGGCTTCACTTACAATCTTTGGTTTAATCTCATAAAGTAAACAAAAATTCACTTAGGCAGTAGCTCTACTTCTAGTTAATACTCCTTTAGTCTTATCTCCAATATTTTGATTTTTTGAATGATTCTTCTATACATATCTAGGTGTCCTAGGGGACATCACCAGAGCATCTTATTCTTTATATTTCTTTTCATCCTACTTCTCTTGCTCATCTTTTTCTTTTTTTTCCATAATTTCTTCTATTTTCACACAATCATGTTCATCAGATTCATATCCGTCAATGTCAATAGAATTATTCATTATCTCATCAACCTTCACATTCGAGCTCTCTACAATATTTCTTAGTATTTTATTGAAATATTTGTATGCCTTTCTTTTATTAGAATATCCAAGAAAAATATCTTCATCACTTCTTACATCAAATTTTCTCAAATTTTCTTCATATCTTATGATATAATAGTTGCTTCCGAATACCTTAAAGTATTTGACAATAGGAGTTATTCCATGCCATAGCTCATAGGGATTATTTGTACTATTTTATCTAGCTTTCACTTGATTGAATACATAAACAACAATATGAATAGCTTCTTTCTAGTAAACTTCCATTAAACCATCCCCAGTAATCATTGAACTAGTAGCTTCTTGAACTATTCTATTTTTCCTTTCAACAATTCCATTCTACTGAGGAGCTCTCAGAGTAGATAAATGTATCTTTATTCCATTCACTTCACAAAACATATTAAACTCATGGGAGGTGAATTCTTCACCTCTGTCAGATCTTAAGCATTTTATCTTTAAATTCACTTCCTTTTCAACCATTGCTTTGAATGCCTTGACTCTATCTAATGCATCTGATTTCTCTCTAAGAAATATAACCCATGTATATCTAGAATGATCATCAATTATAAGTGTATACACCTAAAATCGGTCAAGATAATTGATTAATTAAATACAAGGCATTTAATTAATAAATCCTTTTAATTCCTCTACTTATAAATAAATTGCAAAATTTATTTATATAGTTCATCTTCTAACTTCTTCTTATCTAAAATATTTTTTCTTCATGATTTAATTAAATAGACAAATCTAACTAATTTGTCTTATTTGATTAATTCCCTCTCATTAAAATTGTTTTTTTAAATTGAATTTTATAACATTTCTACATAATTTTCTAACCTCCTTCCACCTCATCTGCCACCTCAGCATGTGTCACATGAATTTAAATATTTCTAATTTCTAAATAAGAATTTCCATCAACAAACTCCTAACAAGATTGGAGACAACTGACTTCTCCTTCCATTTGATGCCCTTCAACACTTGGCCATTTGTTCTCTTAAAGGGGACAAGCTCCATGATTCCCTCCAACTTCCTCACTTTCTACCGTTGATCTCCCTGGGTCATAATCTTGACCGTCGAATCTTGCCACATGACAACATGCCTTGGAAATCCTATAAATACAACCTCATTCTCGAGCTTTTCATAACACATCTTTGAGTAAACTTACTCTACAAAAATCATTTGTGAGCATTTTTTAGAGCGTTTGAGAGTATTTAGAACATTTAGAGTATTTGGTAATTAGCATAGTATTTTCATAGTAATTTAGAAACATGGATTAGTTGTTAGCTGCATTTCCATTATCATAGTAGTTTTATCATTTGTAGCATACCACATAGCTTATTAAATCATGTAGGAACCAGGATTCTTGCATTTTACAACATCCATTCTCTAGGTTATCCTTCTAAAAAGTCATAGGGCCAAAAAAATATGAGAGCCATTATGATTCAAGGAATCCTTAGAGACAGAAAATAATGGAATAGATTTAGGGATTGATTGTGTTTTGAATTCGTTTAATTCTGTGATTCAATTCCCTAATATAATACCTCTCATTGATTGTGTGTTTTTATTATTCATTTTACACATATTTCTTACACACATAAAGCATAAAGTACCTTTCACCAAGTAGACTTCTCACTCTTGTATGACCATAGAGATTTTTATGAACCAAATCCAGTAGTCCAATAGTGGGTTGTTCCTTTGATCTATAATGATTTCTTGCTTGCTTTCCAAACTAAAAATTCTTGCACATAGCATTAATAGGCTTTGTAATTCTTGGTAAATCTCTCACAGCCTGAACAACACTAATCCTTGCTAAGTTATCAAAATTCATGTGACACATTCTCCTATTCCATAACCAACTGCCATTAATCTAAGTCATAAAGCATCACCCATCAACACCCTTAAGTTGATATGTATTTCCTTTAGATTTCTTTCCTATAGCAATCAATGTTCTGGATCCTTTCCAAATCTCACATTTCTCATCTTTAAACACAAGATCATATCCTTTTTTGTACATCTGACCAATACTCAATAGATTATGCCTTAAACCCTTCACATAGTAAACATTATCAGTATGATTCTTTCCATCAAAACTTACTAAAACTATCCCACAAATTTTAGCACCAGTATCATCTCCTAACATAACCAAGCCTCCAACATATTTCTCAAGCTTAAAAAACTCTTTTATCACCATTCATGTGATGTGAACAACCACTATCAACTAACCAATAATTTTTCTCTTGTTTAGCATGTAGGGCAGAGATAGTCGTACCTTCATTTTTCTCTTTCTTTGGAGGGCTTTATTTTACTTCTTTTTAGAATTAGAAAAAGTAGGGTCATCCTTAATTTCCAAGAATAAGCATTCATTGTCATCTAGATATTCATATTTTGAATCTTAATCAGATATACTAGAATTCTCATTCACATAGTAAGCTTTGTTAATCGTCTTTCCTTTCTTTTCTTTCTCATATCTTAGTTTATTCCTTTTAGCTCTTTCCGAACAATTTGTAGCATAATGACCTATTTCTCCACAAATAAAGAATTTAAATGGAAACTTACCTTCATACTTACCAGAACCTTTCCTCATCCTTCTTACAAAGTTAGCTTATATTTCATCAATGTTATCTTCATCCAGACCTTCAGCTTTTGTAGCTTTAAAAGTAGTTTTGATTTGCATCCATTCCTTAAACTTGGCTTCCTCATCTCATAAGATGTCAAAAATCCTAATAGAAGATTATTAGTATAGGTCTTATAATCTATAGTCTACTCAATAGCACTCACCTTCTCACTATAAGCATCAAAAAGAGTTATGAGAATCTTCTTTACAATCCTAGTTTCATCAACAATAGCACCAAGTCCTCATATACTAGCCACTATCTCATCCAATCTCTATACATAAGCTTTAAAATTATCATCCTCAAACATATGTGAAGATCAAACTATGTCTCCAAATTTTGTAATCTCACTTCTTTAACTCTTTCATCACCATCATGCTTCTAGAGCATCCCATACTTCCTTAGCAATTTTCAAATTGTGTACCTTAATCAACTCAAAATGCACCAAAATATTCTTCAGATGTACTTTTCCTTATTATTTGCTTCATGTGCTTTGATTTCTTCAGGCGTACTCAGACCATTAGCAAGAGAAGTGTAAGGATTCTTGTAAGCTTTCTCCACATCATATCCATAATAATCCATATATTCTTCCATCAATACTTTCCAGATACTATAATTAGTTCCATCAAACCTCAGATAATCATAAACCATTTTTCCATCCATCCCAGACCTTCCTCAAGCATTTAAGATCTTCACCAAGGAACCAAAATCTGACACCAATTGTTGAATATGACAACTAAGAGGGGGGTGAATCAGTTGCCACAAATTTAAACCTTTAATTCAATAATCCAAACTAAACAGTTAATGTTGCATAAATGATTAATTATCAAATGCCAACACAGAAACTTAAATCCAACACACAAACACAGTAACACCAGATTTACATGGAAAATCCAATAAGGGAAAAACCATGGTGAGGATTAACTCACACTATAGAGAATATCAAAAATAATTACAAGAGGCTCACTGCCTAAAATAAGGCTCACTATCTAAAATAAGGACTCACTATCTAGAACAAGGACTCACTGTCCAACAGGGCTATAACCTGAAGGACTCACTACCACAGAGATACAAAAAAGGAAAAGAAGACTTGTTACAAAGAGACTACAATACCAATGCAACAAACGATTCCACCACAATTACACCACACATGGATGAATGATATTTTGCCTTCTGCTCACTATATCTAGAAATTTAGCATTAAGATTCACATTGATCTACCACACTTGCAACACACACACTCTCACTGAATAGAATCAATGTCACATAAAACTATCCTTTCTCTTTTCTCTTTATCACACTTCTTCTTCTGTCTTGTATTACTACACATTTACAACTAACTCATCTTGCATTTATACCATCTTCAACTTTGAAACATATCCAAAGTCGGCCATCCAAATTAAAATTTAAAATTAGGTTGATTCCAAAAGATCCTAGGGTGGAATTAGAATGAGGGTGACCCAAACACACGCTTCATAAGGACCCAAAAATATTCAAAATTCTTTATCATCCTTGAAAGTAGTATTTCACAAAAGGTCAACCAAACCAGTGTAAAACACATAGAACCATTGAGAACGAACTTTCCAAATGATGAAACTATTTTCAATGAAATCAAGGCAACACAACTCTAGAATTGCAAGTCATAATACTTCATCAAAGATAAATCTATACCAACAACACTTCTCCCAGACCTCAACCAAAAACATTGAAAACCACAGTTCACAACTAGTGAACATAACTTGCACTATATAATGAATCAACAACCAAAAATCTAGATAGACAACCTTCTAACAACCATGAACAACATATCTAAATTGCACAACCATAGGAGAAAATCCAGACCAAAACCTGGATCAACCACTGAATTCTCGCAACATATCTTTATTACAATTTTCTCAGTATCCTTGACATATACAACAAGTAGATAACCAGTTGATCAGTTGTCAATGACAACACCTGTAATATTTCCATAACACTTTCCATCTTTTCATTCTTACAACAAGAAGTTTTTTGGTTTACTGAAAGCTATTCTCTACTGGAAGTGTTATTTACTAAAGAGCCAGTGTGTTGTTTTTTGAGTCTGGAATTCACCACAAGAAGAGATTCGACTCTGCACTCTTAATATTATTATGACTCTTATAGATAGCTATGTCTAAGATCTTGGGAAGTTTTGTGTTGAGAACAAGAAGATATAATTGACATAGTTCATCTTTGTACATTACAAGTGTTCCTCTTTTCGGTGCATTAGTATGGGAGATTACACATTTTCATATGAAGAATATTTTTGTGTTGCGGTTTTGATGGTAGTTTCTCTAATGTCAATATGATGAGAAACCAAAGCAATATCAGATTTAGAAGGTGTTTTCTTTGAGAAGTGTGTATTGGATTGGATTTTTTGTGATTAGTTCCCAGCTCTGGCCAACTTAATACATGATATGCACTTTGTGGATATTTTCTATAGATCTACACTAACTTGATATGATGCACTACATGTATAAAAATATTTTAATCTTATAAAGTGCCAACAAGAGTAATTTTCTTGGTTTTATTTTCATCTAATTAGGTCAACCTAATTGATGAATAAGATATACTTGTATATATATAAGACCTTTTGAAGAAGGAAGAGATGAGGAAGTGCGAAGGTGTGTGTGGATAAGAAAATAGATATGAGAAAAGATGAATGTGCGAAGAAGGTTGAGAAATATGTAAGCGGGCCTAAAAAAATTATTAGTTGAGTATGGAAAAGATAGAGAAGAATTGTTAAGTGACTGCTATGAATGCAATGTTTCTTATTCAGAGCTTCATTGGAATTGAACCCTACACACAAAAGGTGTATTCCATCAGTTCACCCTTTTAGCAGTGAGCCATATATTTTGTATTTTGGTGGTGAGCCATCTATATCCGGATATATTATATTGTGAACTAATCCTCACCGTGGTTTTTCCCAATTTGGGTTCTCCACGTAAAAACTCTAGCATTCATGTGTGTTGATGTTGTGTCTTGATTCCATGTATTCTTTTGATAATCTAGTCATATTTATGATAAAGCTTAGATGGATTATATGTCAATGGTTTTATGGAATATTGATTCACCCCACTCTTAGTATTTTGGATGTTCAACAATTGGTATCAAAGCTCGGTTCCTTTGAATAAGCCTAATGGCTTGGGGAAGGTCCTAAAATTCAATTTCTTGGAAGAAATTTTTTTATTCTTCCTCCGGAAGTAATCTTTGCTAATCATATAGAGGAAAAATGAAGATCTGAAGGACAAGTTGATTAAAGCAAATGAGTATATTGAAAAATTGCAAAGTAAATGTAAAGAAGCATGTGATCTATTCAACAAGGTAGATGAAACTATCACCAACCTACTAAAACAATTGGAAGAAATAAAAGGACTAAATACCGCCAAAAAATTGAAATTCAAAGGAAGATGGATGAATGCACAAAGTTTGAGAAAGAAGTGGCAACACTGAAATTAGATCTAAAAAAGGAAAAAAGTTTTGAGGATAAATTTGCTACAAGTTTTGCAATGCTGGAAAAATTGATTACAAGATAGAGATTCTCAAAGGATAAAAGAGGTTTGGGATTTGAAGAAGGATAGTATTCAAAGGAAGATTAGTCTCATGATCTAAAGATTCAATGCAATGGTGAATAATTCAAGACTACCAGAAGGATTCCCATCAGACAACCTAATGCTCAAAGGTATTTATATTTTAATGGAACTTGTTATTCTTGCAATAAGTTTGGTCATAGGGAAAATGATTGCAAATATAGAATGAATGATACTCTATCATTCTCCTATCAATGGTTTGAATGTAAGAAAATAGGATATGAAGTTATGAATTATAGAAGGAAGAAGTTGAACAAGGCATCCTATCCATTTAATGGGTATTGTTATGACTGCAAAATATTTGGACACAAGGCTAATCAGTGCAAATATAGATTGGATAAAATAATTTTTTGGATGCAAAAATGTTGCTTGCTATAATTGCAATAATCCAATTTTTTTTTTGAAAAGTGACAATCTAGTAAAGAGACATGGACCAAGAATTAAAACTGATCTAGAAGAAGTAAGAAAAGAAATTAAAAGAATATGGAGAAAGGAAGGATAATCTAAGAAATTTGAATCAAAATAATAAGTATCATTTGTACCATATTCTGGTGCAGACATTTTTGTCAAAAATTAATCAAGGAATGTCTAAGGGGGGGAAATAATCAAAATATTTGATAAACCCCTTATCGATGCTAAATGTCACATCATGATAGAGGTGCATTTAATGAGGTAACAAATTCAATATTTCATGTGAAGGAATTTGTACGAACAAATGCACAAAGAATGAATTGAACAGAATTTGAAAGAATGAAAGTTTACACGTATTTTGAGATGATCTTGTGATCTGAAACATTAATTACAAAATTATTTGGAATGAGATAAATAAATTCAAGAAAATTAATTAAAACTCATTCGATGAATAGAATTTTTGGAAGGAAAGTTGTATGTAGAAGAAGCTTGAAGAAACCAAAGCTACTACATACAATGAAAATTCAGGATTTGGCTATAGCAAGCAAGAAGTGCATGTTGAATTTTGTTAAAAGTGATGAACATTTCTTGAATTGTAGAGAATTTAGTAAAGCCAAAAATAGAGCTCAAAATATATGTTGTCAAAACTTTAGAATTTAATCCTTTGGGTGCATTGTCAAAAATTCCTCTTGGTGTTGTGCAAATTGAGAATGTTGGAACATATATTCATCAAAAATTGGAAGAACCCTCCTTCAAAAAAGCTAAAATGATATGGTTTGAAGAATTGTCTGAAATTAATCTTACCCTAAAATCATATTACAATGTGCTTATGGAAATGAAGTTGGATGTATGGAACGACTTTCCAAAATTTAGCAATGAGGAAAGGTGCATGAGAATGGTTCTTAGTAGATTCCATGATGAATATGTATGGATTGATGAATCGTATGCAGTAACTAGAGATGCGATCAGGAATGTAACTAGCTTACCATCCTCCACACTGACTCCAAAATGAAATTATAATATAGGAAAAGGTTTAATCAAGAATACTTAGACTGGGATCACTAATTTGACAATATATTATGTAGGTCTAGTCATTTCATAGTTTTTTTTTTGGAAACAATGATGTTTCTATAGTTGCAATTGACCTTGCATTGGATATGGTTGAAAATATAAAGGAGTATGACTTGTGTGAGTTGTTCCGACAATAATTATTTGAAAATTTGAGAGATATTAAGAAAAGGAAAGGTACGTTCAAATATGGTACACTGGGTGTATGCTTAATTTTATACTTTATGAAGGAGATTTCTAAAATTGGTGAAGTTTAATAGGAGCATACCAGACCAATCTCTCATCAAATTAAGAAACTCATGAGGAATATTGGGGATTTGGATGCATAAGAAGATGCTCTTGCTGCATACTTTGGAAATTTTTGAAGGAAAATGAATAGAAGTAGAGTGCCCATAGAATTGGTTACAAAGTACAAGGATGACATAACATTTTTGGTAACCACCGATAGCTGCATCATTAAGGTAGTTGAACCCAAGAACTCATGGATACCTGAGTTTTGATATGATATTGAGAAGGACTATGCTACTAGTTGTATTGAATTATTAATTAACAACCCCTTAGACCCTAGTAGAACTCAATTTGGAACTTACTGTGAATTGGCCAAAGCTCTTAAGAAGACTAAATTAACCTTAGGAAAATCAATGTCTTCCTCTAGAGAAAAGAGATGAGTCACATAAGTTCTTGCATTAGTTGCACAAGTTGAACCCGCTCCAAGAAGATAAAGACTCAAGCAACTAGCAAGGAATAGAGGACAAAATCAGTTGGTTCCCAGTGCCGGCTCTAATTTAGCTCAACCTACTTTGGTACAAACAAGCCTATTAATTGATAGATTTGATGAATTAAAGTGTAAAGAAACAAGTGAAATGGTAAATTGGGTTGAAAATAAAGGATTGTTGGAAATTAAAGAGAAATGTGAGTCTACTCATAGTACTGCACTTAATAGACTCAAAATTGTTCAAGAATTTGAGAATGAGGCTAAGAATTTATTCATATTCTGTTGGTCTCGACCTGATGAAATTCAAAAATTCAAGGATAATGAGAGCTTGATTGAAACACTAATCAATTTTTCCTCTGGTATATTTGATCTTGCTCTTGATTTAGAAAATCAGACATGGTATGAATTGATAGGACTTCATGAGAAATATCTTGCATCACATAAGAAGAAAGGTGAAAAGATTGAACTATATGGGGATCTTAGAGAAATAATAAAGAACAAATACACTCATATCTTCTATGCCCTCTCTGTAGTTGATAGGACTTTGAAGTCTAATACTACTCCTGAAAAAATGTGGTTGAAGGAAAGGACATCTTAAGCATTCTAAATTATCTATGCAGTGTATTGGTAGATGCAAAAAGACTTTGGGATGAAGGGAGATCCTCATGGAAATGGATTCTTAACAAACTTCAAGAAACCATTGCCTCTGGCCATCATCTCTATTTGGAATATACTCCTTAGGGGGAGTGTTCACATATGTAAAGTATTTGATAAAGTTTTTTCTCATTTTCCATTGATGTCAAAGGGTGAGAGAGAGACCTAGAAGAGAGTAAGATGTATCATGTGAAAATAGGAATATTTTGGCTAGATGAAATTCCTTTTTGAAATTAAAGTTTTTGGAAAAGGTTCTTTGATGGTTTTCACATCTTGTGTTGCCATCAATGAAAAAGGGGGAGATTTTTGGAAATTAATAGGTTGTCATTGATGTCAACAGGATGTCAATATGGTGACAACAGTATGAGAAGTTTATTTGGTTTACCAAAAGTTATTCTCTACTGGAAGTGTTCTTTACTAAAGAACTAGTATGTTGGTTTTTGAGTTTGGAATTCACCACAAGAAGAGATTCAAATCTACGATCTTAATATTATTATTATGACTCTTACAAATAGATTTATTTGAGATCCTAAGAATTTTTGTGTTGAGAATAGGAAGATATGATTTACAGAGTTGATCTTTGTATACCGCAGATGTTCCTTTGCTTGGTGCATTAGTATGGGAGACTCCGCATTTTCATATGAAGAATATTTTTGTGTTGTGGTTCTAATGGTATTTCATCTTATGTCAATATTGTGAGAAACCAAAGCAATATTGGATCTAGAAGGTGTTTTCTTTGAGAAGTGTGTATTGGATTGGAATTTTTGTGATTAGGTCCTAGCTCTGGCCAACCTAATACATGATATGCACTAAGAAGGTTAAATATACTTTGTGAATATTTTCTATGGATCTATGCTAACTTGATATGATGCACTACATGGATAAAAAAAATTTAATCTTATAAGGTGTCAACAAGAGTACTTTTCTGGGTTTTTTTTTCATCTAATTAGGCCAACCTAATTGATGAATGAGATATACTTGTGTATATATATAAGACATTTTGAAGAAGGAAGAGATGAGGAAGTACAAAGGTGTGTGTGGAGAAGAAAAGATGTGTGAGTGAAGATGAGTGTGTAAAGAAGTTTGAGAAATATGTAAGCAATTCTAAATGATTTATCAGTTGAGTATGGTAAAGATAGAGAAGAGTTGTTAAGTGACTACTATGAATTTAATGTTTCTTATTCATAGCTTCATTGGAACTAAACCCTGCACACAAAAGGTGTATTTCACTAGTTTATCCTTTTGGTAGTGAGCCATAGATTTTGTATTTTTCTTAGTGAGACATCTCTTTTTGTATTCAAGCTATGAGCCTTTCAAAGACAATGAGTCCTGGCAGTGAGCCCTATAACATTCTATATTCAAATATATTATATTGTGAGCTAATCCTTACTGTGGTGTTTCCCAAATTGGGTTTTCCACATAAAAACTTTGGTGTTCATTGTGTTGATGATGTGTCTCAATTCCATGTCTTCTTTTGATAATCAAGTCAGATTTATGATAATGCTTAGATGGATTATATGTCAATGGTTTTATGGAATACCGATTCACCCCCTTCTCAATATTCTATATGTTCAACAAAGGAAGGCCTTTATGACCAATATCTTACCCATTCCTCTGTAGTACCTTCTAAGGTACCATCCTTCTCTTGAGATCTCTCACTATGACACTTTTCACAATCTTGAGGCTTGGGAGATCATCTCCCTCACATCTTAGCTCATGGTTCCACTTGGAATCCCATGAGGTGATATGTATCATCCATTGTGATCCCTTGATCTTTTAAGATACAATTAAAGCCCTCCATTTCATCTCTCCTTTCCTCATATTCAAAACACTTTGCCATTTTACTCATCATGCAACCTTGAGAAAACTAGTGTCATTATGCTTCCAGAAGTTAGTGAGCATACATAAAATTCAACTATCTATGGAAAATCTAAAAGATGAGGGTTCCAACATATATGAATTGTAGTGAATTCCATGGTGGTTTGAGTTCTCTTTTGCCTAATCTAATTTTTGCATGGTCATTGTATCTTTTAGTTCATTCTTATTAAATTTTATTTTTTATTGAAGCATAATTCCTTGCACACAATTTCAATGGGCGTTCTTGATAATTTTAGGATCATTTAAAAAAAAAATGGTGCCATGGATTTTACAATGGAAAAGCTCAATTTTTTAGAAGCTAGTGGTTCCATGTAGATCTACAATTGATGGGATGGACAATGGTTAGAAAAGAAAAATCTACCTCTAGAAATTTTTAAAATAAATTTTGGGAATCAATATTTATATGTACATGTGGAAAAAAATCCCCTAAATTGGAGAAAATTTCTAACCCCACCTCAAAGGAAACTACTCAAAATCTAAGAACTAAAAGGGAGGGGTTCCTATTTTCTTGGATCAGATTCTAATTTATGTTGAAGTATATTTTTTCTCACCTCATGAGACCTTCTACTCCATTAAAATATATTTTGAAGCCCCATCAATAGAACAACTTACTAATAGTGTTGATGTTTTACAAGTGTAATGTCAACCACTTTAATTTAATGACAAGAAGGATGTAAATTTAATAATTTATTTTTATCAAGATCTCAATTATGTTAAACTTTTAATATTTATTTTAACCAATGTATTCAAATTTTAGTGTTCACCTCATAGTGGATCCTTACCCATATTGTTATTGACTTTGTTTTTTAAAGTTCAAAAAAAATATTGTAGCTCACTTTGAATACTAATTAATAAATATTTAACAAAAAATATTTTTTTTTAGAAAAAAGATTTAAGCCTATATATATTATTTTATGAAGTTGATTACATACATATAATATTAGTATAGCCAGATAGAAAACCATTACAATAGTTTTCTTGTGGTAGTTATAGTGGCTTCAATGATCCATAAAAAAACTACTAAGTCACCTATATATCCTTTACCTTTGAAGAGGACATATTGTTTGACTACATTTCTACCGCTTCTTCGTCTAATAAATCTTCCTTAACATACTGTTCTTGACTGATTATGTTCAATATTATCTCTGCAACGCTAGGGTAAACCTTGATGCAGATGGGCATAGTTGAAGGGTCCAGAAACCCTTCAATTTTTAGATGTCTGGCCATTAGTAAATCTTGAAGAAGAGCATATATACTTTGTTGAACCCAAAATCAAGTTTTACTATTCAACAATTTTGATAATTTGAAATGTTAGGATGTAAAATATATATATATATATATAATATATTACTTTTAGTAAAGGTGGTTGGATTTTAAACTACAAGAAAAAAGTTCCATTTTTTATGAGTTGTGTTATTGTGAACTAAATTATTTAGTTTAAAGGGTTATAATTTTTATATAAAATAAAATTAGTATGTAAGAAATATGATTTAAAAGCCTCATTTTTTTAGTAACTTTTTTAATCAAATATTTGATTTATCTCGTTTAAAATTTGATTTATATCTTTGTAGATTTATTTCAAACATGAAACATATTAATCAAAATTATAATTTCACAAACTTTCAAGGATAAAAAATTTAATCAATCTATATAAAATATTAAATAATTTTTTTATTCCTATATTATTCTAATTTTATCTCTAATCATATAGAACACATGAAACACATGTAATTAAGAGAAATAATATTTATTAAGAATTTATATATTAGATATGGATGATATAAGGGCCTAGGTTTTTATATAATAGCTACAAATCATAATTTTCCTCTTAAATATGTAATGTTAATGTCATATATGTACAATATATATATATAAATATGAAATTTATAATGGATTTAAAATCTAAACTTAATATATAACATTTTATGTATATGATTTAGTATATATTAAAAAAAAATCAATTAAAATTCTTTAAAATTAAGATTTTTTAATTTTTCAACAAGTAACTACCATATTTTCATGAGAACTTCAATATTAAATAAAATGATAGAAATATCTCATTCTATGTTGTCCTTTTCCCAACTCTTTTATGCAACATTACATTTTTAGATATTGTTGAGATCAAACTTTGAATTTGAAAATTTGACATTGTACAATTTGATATACATCACCTTGTAGAAATGTAATTATAGTAACTCTAATTAAATATGGCTTATGAAAATTAAATTGGGACAAAGTTTTGAGAATATCATTGCAAATAAAATATGTCTAGTTATCAAAGTAGAATACCAATTGAAGTAACTTTGATATACAAGTAATAAACCATAATTAACCTTAAATTATGGTAACTATTGAGAGGTCTCTAGGTATTGTTCACAACAAATATTCCCCACAATACCAACAATGTGGAAAGCCATGTAGGCATGGGACAACTCTTGCAAGTCAATCTTGAAGATTAGAAGGTTTGATCCTTATTTATCCTAATCTAGGCCTAAATTTGTGTGGACGTGAAAAGAAATATTTTACAAAAATAAAATAAAAAATAAAGGCTCACACTAGATAGATATATTCTCATAATTTGAGAAGATATTATAAACTCATAATACAATACTCAATATAAAAATAAGTAATATGTATAATGAAAAACTCATAAACACAAACAAGAATAATAATTTCTCATAATAGTAGCTTCTTGCATTAATACTCATGAGAGATTACATATAATGCATATAATTAGTTCTATAAACATTCATAGAGGTTACCCTATATTATGAGAAGGTCAAGATCAAAATCACATATTAGACTCAAAATTTTAGTTGTATATCACTCAACTTGAGACTTCATTTACACATTAAGCTCAAAAGATAAATTGTATAAAAATAAATACAAACTAATATGAGGTACCCAATCTAGTATTTATAGCCATAATTTTAAAACTCAAATGACTATAGAGAGAATGAATTCTTTACAAATTTGGCACCTTGAGCTCTCTTGTCGGTGGCTGGAGTCTATTGTATATGCCAAGGTCCATGATCAATAAATTTTTATATGTAGTGCACTACACTTTGTAGATTTGGGTAGATGAATTGATCTATTATATGCCACATAGGATAAAATTTGGCTGGTCTTCAATGATGAACTTCAATGATGAATTGGTACCTATGATGGATATTGAATTTGAGATGTGGTAGACCCATGCCCAAATTGATATGAAGTTTAATGATAGTTTATAGAAACCACATAGGAGCCATATATGTGAAACCTATCCAATCATGGAGAATTAAAAGAATATATACAATGGATTGACCATACATCCTATGGGTCATTAGATGAACTTGTGGTGGTATATTGAAATGTGTTATCCTAGATAGATATTATCACTCTAATATTTAGGAACTCTTAAGAGTGAACCACATGGTATTAGTTATAACATATATAGTGGTCCAAAACTATTGGGATGAGTGGGCCTCACTAGCATACATTATATTATTACACTAATCAAATGGGAACTTGATAGATGATGCAATCAAATGACAATGATTCATAAATTAATATCCATTTATAATAGAAAAAACCCTATGAGCTATTAGATCTTTATTTTACTTAGCACATTTTATGGCACACATACATTGACACTTAGAACCTTTTTCTAGGCTGCATATAATGCATCATAAATTAAAAATTTAAGGAACATAGGTGATCTACCATTATAAAAATATATAATTACTTGATCACAAACAAGATAGAATGAATTTGCTACTTGTGAAAAATTCACTACATTAATAAAGGAATCTATTAAACCTTATTGAGAAAAAAAAAATACATTCCAAAATATGGTGTATATATATAAATAGGTATTAATATTGTTTCACTTACTTCATTTACAAGGATGTTGAATGATATTTTAAATCACCCCATAAATTGTTTGTTGTTTGGATGAATATATTTTTTACCAAGATATGGGAAGGACACTTAAACCATATTGAATATGATCTTTAGACATGATGTAGATACCGAAAATTGGTCTAGGCCTACGAACACCACATTTGACATAATTTTCTATAGTCCTTTGTCGTGATTAAATAATGTTTATTATTTAATTAACCTTTCTAACACATATTTCCTCTATTAATTAAATACTGCTTTTGAATTAATTCATTAATTCATAAATAACCTTTATTCAACTTGATTAATTAAATAAATCATATTTATTTAATTATGTTACGAACTAATTAATTCTTCCCCCTGAATCTATCAATTAAATAATTTATTATTTAATTACCCCTTTATCATACTTTTCCAACTATAATTAAATATTTATTATTTAATTATTCATTTAACCCCTTTTATCTATAATTAAATATTTATTATTTAATTATTTATATTATCCTTTTCAAATAGTCAAATTAAATAAATTACTTTATTTATTTAATTAAAGTCTCTTATTTTCAAATGTTGAATTAAATTAACATTTAATTCATATTTAATTGTTTATGTCACAAACTTCTATCAATCAATTATCTAAGTCATTCACTCACCTTCTGACTCGAGATCTATTTTTAGTTCTCTAGTTATCTCCGGATTCAACACTTGTTTATCTCTGCGAGAAGACTCTCTGTCACAACTAGTCAATTAACTAGTTCTAACTCTTGTTTGCATTCGAATGCATTAATCTTCAACTTCTAACTTTGTCTTTTACATACAAAGTCTATTTCTTCTATTTTTGAAGATTAAGATATTGAACTCGTGTTCTAACTCACGTTCTAACTTAGTATTTATCCTGCAATCTTTCCTGAACTCATGTTCTAACTCACATTCTATCTGAGACAGAACTCACATCACATGGCATTCATCAATCTCATCCATTGATCTCTCTTTCAATCTGAGTCGATCGTTTGAAAACCCAAAATCTATAAAATGGACTGTCATTATCATTATTCCTCCTCCTGAAATCATACACTTTTGAGAAGAAACTTATCTTGGATATTTTGCTTAGACATTCGATGAAGTTATGCTTGCATTCAAACACAAAAATTTGAGGGCAAGAACATTGAAAAGGAAAAATGGAGAAGAGCAATCAAGATAATTCGAAGGAGTGGATGCATATTTGGTGAGAGCTTTCCATTAAATTGTTTAGTTTATTATGTTACTTATTCATTCTTTGTTGTTTTATTTTAGATTAATTGATTTAGATTAGGATTAACATTGTTCATTCTAGTTGCAGATTATCTTTATTCGCAGATTTTAATCTATGTTACACATGAATATTATTTACTATATTCCAATATGGTAGATAGGTAGATATATGTGTGTTTAACATGAAATAGTTTTAGCACTTGTAGTATATTATTGAGTAGTTTAATAGTCTCTAGAATTATTAAGTGGAAATATACTTTTGAAGATATTAAAAAATTTACACCTTGTGATCAATTTATCAATTGTTTGCATGAGGTAAAATTTCTCACATAAAAAAACTAACATTTTTCACAATGTGCAAACTACTTGTAATTTCACTTTCTTGTCAATTTTTTTACTCAAAATGCAATAACATGATCTCTTTAAAGGTACAACACCTCACTAAAAAATTATTATGCATACATTGTTATTACTTAAATTGAATTTTCCAAGATTAAAATTAGATCCAAATAACTAAACTTTGAAGGAGCATGGTAAATAGAGAAAACAATCTATGTATAAAGAGTCAAATTTGTATCAAGTATTCACATTTTAAGATCTTTTGTATTAGGTTTTGTGATCTAAATTAGTTTATATTGATCATATATTTATATAGTTAAAATTAAAAATATTTTATGAAGAGATAATGTAAATGATTGTTTAGTAGCTCAAAAAATCACTTGTTTTATTATTGAAAGAGAGTTTCTTGACCAAACCTTCAAATACTAAAATTTTAACTATTTTATTGTATAACATAATCTTATTTAAAATATTTAAATTTTTGTTATTGGGAGAGAGATAAATTTGGTTTTTTTCCACTACCCAATCATTGGGAGATGTTACCAACCTAGATGGTGAAGATCTTGTGTCAAACCTTCTTGTTAATGTAAAATATTAGGAATCTCATCTTGTTATCCCTAGATTGATATTAATATCTAAATAAACTAGATAAAAAAAAAGATAAACAAATTTATTATATGATATTTTTTATTCAATAAAAATACTATAGAAACTGTAGACATATTAAATTGACCTAAGGCCTATCACACACCCTAAATGACATTTTCACATTGTTGATGTCATTTTCTGCACAACAACAACTCAGATAGAATATGATATCCTATCTCTCTTGAAAGATAAATCTCTATGAATAAAGAGATAACCCCAAGGTCTCTAATGTCAAGTCTTGACAATGCAAATAAAACAACTCAGTGATAAATGTGAAAATGTTGGTAATCACAAAGGGACCTTACTACAAGAAAATGATGGACTCGAATTTATCAGATCTAGCAATATGATGATACTTCAGATCTTGATTCTAACCCAAGTAATCAAGGAAATAACAAAATATAAGGGTTTTAAAGAGAGTTTTAAGACTGATTCTAACACTAAGATTAACAATGCAAATGATAAAATGCTTGAAATGGACCAATCCCTCAGAAACTAATTCCTGTTTGACCTAGATAAGTCTGCAATCTTACAAAAATAGTGCAATCTTCTAAGGAGTTAAATATTTTCAGATTATGCATATTCATTCAAAACAACCCTATTGCAATTGAAATGAACAAGCATTCATAATCGAACTAAGCACAGTTTTAAGTCCAGGCTAACTTTGCAAAGTAGCTAACAATCAGTTAAAAATAAAATTTATGGACTAGAGATTGTTGCAAACACTTCAAACATCAAATAAACTTAAGAAATTTTAAAGATAGAATATCAAGAACCAGGCCAGAGAAAACTCAACACAAGGAAGGCACAAAATCACAATGTCTTTACTTGTATTAAATCATCCAAAGTGGCAATAATTCCAATCTTTTGTTACAACACTTGCTTAAAAGATAAAACTAAATCCTAACTCTAACTCTTGCTTTTATCTCAATTCGCTCCAATATAAAAAATTGTCTCTCTCTCTACAAATGAGGGAAAATGCCAAATTTATAGAAAAACCACCGAGACATGTCGGCCCAATTAGGTTTACAATAACAAATGGCCAAAAATAGGTCAACCAAGAGGAATTCGAAAATAAAATGAAATGTGCATTAAATACACCAGTTTCATCTAGGTCGGCCTGGGATCTCCAACATAACCCGGTCCAATGCATGTGAAGGAAGAGGAGGAATAATAGGGATGCACAAATCCTGATGAGGCATTGCATTAACTGCCCTCCCCTTTGTCTTTATCTTGATTTTCCCTATCTTGTATCATCAAAAATATTTTCTCCAAGTTGGCAATAGGTGGCATAACTAACACCTTCATTCTCCTTTCAATGGACTTAATGTCGTCCCTTGATTGCTTTACCACCTTATCCTAGTCCATCTTCAGGGTCTTGTATTTATCAATTACCACAATGTATGTGGCTGCATCATCCAATAGGTGTTCAATGACCTAGTCCTCATTGACTGGAGAATACACCTCTCGCCACCATTTCCTCAACTGCTCCAGGCTCAGATGCTTCAGCACAAACCTTTTTCTCCCTATCATAACCTCAAAGAAGGAGATGCATTTGTTGTAAATTTCAGTCAAGGCATCCTCAATCTACTTCCCCTACTTATGCACCTTCTCCAAAACCCTTTGCCCTATTTGCAAAACCTCAAACCATTCCCAGGGTTCTGTTACTTTGGAAGAAGGAATAATTCCATCCCCTACTAGCTTCTCTTTGGTGTAGCCCATGATGATTCTAGTATTTTGTAGCAAAAGATCCATATCCTCCCTATCCTGGGCCAATACATTCTTTAACCGGTCTATTGACCTCATAGCATCCCCACCAGTTGAAATAATATCCTTGATGGTATTGTCTCCTGAGTTTGCACTCCCTGTAACCAGCACGTTGTAACATGGGTAGTGACCTTCATCCTTTCTAACTCAGTAATTGTTTCTTGTGGCAGGAAGCCTATAGCAGATGATGAGGATCTAATGGATTGCAAGGGTTTCATCAACTCTTGCAGATATCTTTTAAGTTTTTCATTTTCCTTCTTCAATTCTCGCTTGGTCTGCACCTCCTTCCTTAATCTGCCAAGGATTACAACACTAGAACCCTCATATTCTTCAATATCTTGTTCCATGGAAGCATACCCTAGGTTGAATTTTTTCATATTGTAATCATTACCAGTCACATTATCCTTATTCTTGTCAGGAGCAGGAGTAGCAATGTGGACCACTCTGTTATTTGCCTCATCTCTCTCGATTCTGGAAATAACCCTGGCTTTCTTCTTTATTTTTTCCTTTCCTATGTTCACCAATAATTCATCCCAATTGGGAGGAGTATCATCCACCACAGTTTGTTTACTCTTCAACTCCCTGTCCAACCATCCTGGGACTATGGGATTTGACTGTACATTATCTTGTCCCACTACATCTTTTTGAACTTTGGGTGCATCTTCGTCCAAACTTTGCTTCTTAGGAATTTCCTCAATTATATCCTCATTTCCTTTATCGTGCTCCCCTTTTTCATGAACTGGTGAGGGAATCCTAGCTGGAATTTCCTCCTTCTGAGGACGTCTATCCTCATGAACCCCTGTAGGTGAATCCTCACAAGCCACCAAAGGAGACCGCAAAACTTTATCCATTTCTGCCTCAGCATTATAGAGTTTTCCCTCTTGGAATTCCTCCTCTCCCCAATCTTGGGGATCCTCGACATCCTTTGATTCATCTGGCACATTGTTAGTCTCATGAGAAGGAGGGACATCCTCATGCTCAATAACATGAGTAGTCATGGGAACACTTTCCTTTAGTGCACCATCCTTGGGAGATGAAGTCCTTGATCTCCTGGTATATAACTATGTCCTTTCTCCCGAGCTCTCCACCTCTACCACCAGGGGGTAAAATTCTACATCTGCCTTACAGATTTCCTTCTCTTTCTGTGAAAACCTCACAATTCTCCTTTTTCTTGGGCAAGGGGACACTCGTATCCCCTTCTTCTTTCTCTTCTTCATCCTTTTCAGCCTTTTTCTTCTTTGAGACATGCTTCCTCTTCTTGGCTATAGGCTTTCTTTATTTCCCTGCCTCTCCTACCTCCTCTGCCTGAACATCTTTAATTTTAATCTTGAAAGGAGAGTCCACCTTGGTTTTACCTTTGGAGTCCTATTCAGGTGATTCCTCAGAAGTGGAGTGAGACTCCAAGTCCCCCATTAGATCATAGGTGCACTACACACCCTCACTCTCCAACTCCAACATCTTGTGCTTGAGCCATAGCTTGGTGTACTTGATTACTGGAGTCATGATCTGCTCTAATTTTTTCTTCTCTTCCTCTAGCCAATCCACTTCTCCAACTCGCCTGTCCTTCACAACTTCAAAGTTATGGCCTTGAATCAAATTTCCATCTTCTTCAACTTGATCTAGAACGACCTTTACATTGTATAGCCAGACCAAGTTCATTGGAAACCTAGAGAACTTATTCCTTTTGACTTCAAACTCATCATTGATGTTAGCCCAAAAATCTTCTATGTCATCCTTGTGACCATATTCCCTACTGGCCTTCTTCTGTGCTTCACCAGTTATGTCAAATTTGGATCTCTTGGAATGGAAGGAAAGACCAAGAGTACTCATCTCTTCTTCAGAAGCATGGGTCAAGTAAATAGAAGGGCATGCCTCACCACTGCCTATTCTCAAAGGAAAATCACCACCAAATCCAGTCTTATGCTTCTCCTTCTTCATAATTACATCAAAGTCACAAACTTGTCTTGTGACCTCAAAAATTACAACATGATCCATGGGGTACCTAGGGAGTCTATATGGATCCCTCTAACAACCATCAATTTTGATGTATGAAAAGGTGGGAAACTGGATAAACCAGGCTTCAAACCTCTTAATTAACTCCTTGGCATTATTTGAGATCTGAACATGTTCAACACCCTGCAATAGCCTGGTGATGTACATGGTGAATGCATCATTCACCCTCCTATAGCATGTGCCACCCAAGTGTAATTGTGGGTACACTTCATAAATTGCATCCTGCCCAAACACACCCCTTGTGCTCAGTCCCTTGTATGGGTGATACCTTGTAAGTGCATACACCAAATAGGTCATTGTGAAGGTATTTGCCTATGAAACATTACACATCTGCTCATGTATCATTGCACTTATAATGCCCACCCAATGGTAGTCTGTACCCTACTCTATCCTCACAATGACATGGAACATCCAGTTCTCAAACATTCCTACACTTTTCAATCCCACTACCCTGCCGAGGAGTGTGATAACATCATAGTGTTCCTTCCTGAACTTAGCTCTGAACAACTACTTGGGTAACTTGGAGAAGTGGGACTTGGGTTTCTCCAACCAAGAATTGATGACCTGTTAGGATTTGATGACATTCTCATCATAATACTTCTTTGCTACATCCATATTGAAGCCCACAACATGAGACCTATCAGGCATGTCAAATTTTTGAGCAATGGACATAGGGTTAAGGTCTGCCACAATTATTCCTTGAGGACCAACTATCCTCTGTGTGCCCCTGTCATAGTGCTTGGCACATTCAAGGACCAACTCGTAACACTGGACTGTAGGAGGAAATCAAGCCACATGTGCCAACCCCAACTCCAATATTATTTTGGCCAATAGAGAGAGATTATGTGTTGCCATTCTTGCCTTAAATTCCTCATAATCCCATAGCCCAACATTTGTATAAGTGATCCCTGACCAAATGGAGGTCAACTTTCTCTCCGAGAATCTGCTCTTCAAATCCATCTTAACCCTCTCTTCCTCGGAGATAGTAGAGCCCTCAGGATTTGGATCCATTACCTTACCCTTGCTGATTCCGCCTACATACAACAAAGACACCAAAATAAAGATCCATCATAGCATAGAATTCAATTAAATCCATCACAAATGATATACCCATTTCTTAAAAAAATCCCGTAAAAAAAAAAATTCCCCAAAAAACCCCATAAGAATCACTTATTGTAGAGTTCGAATTTTTAGCCCTCTTGCGAAATTCAGGCTGGAGAGGAATTTTGGGAAATTCTAAACTAGACGAAATCCAGAAAAACGACCATAAAGAAACTTCCAATCCATCATTTGATCAATCATATTAACTAAGAAACCACATGATACATCTTAAAAAAAGTCAAATCAATCATGAGATGCATAATTATCAACCAAACTTTCATACATTCTCTTAATTCTCCATTTTCAACAAGATTTCAAGGAATTCTGCCTTGGACGAAAATCCGCAAAAATGGCAACAATTTACAAATTCCGGGAAAATGAAGGGACCAAGAAATTCTGGGAAAATCTCGAAGGCACAAAATTTTGTGAAGTCAATGCAATTTTCACGCTTTGAGACCACTTTCGGAAAATCGATAAGGCGATGGATAAATCGGGGAAATCCCAAGGTAAAGGAAATTTGCGAGGTGCTCAAAAACGTGAAATCTTTGACTTCATGAGGATTTCTCCTAGATCAATCAAATGATTAGGAATTTGGAGATTTCTCCTAGGATTCAGATCAATTATAATGCAAGATGAACAATCTAGGTTCAAATCAATCAAAATAAGATCCACTCAACAAGAGGGAGGATTTCAACAAAGGAAACCCTAGGAAATTGCCATGACAACACAACTCAGATCTTGATTTGTTGTCTTCATTTCACCATTCCTCACACAACTCAACTAATGATAGGGTGATTATCAAATTGGATGATAGCTACAAGCCCCACTTCGCTCAGGACATGGTTTCATCATAGGTCGAGGAGTTTCAGGTTAAACCAAAGCTCAGAATAGGGAAGCTCAAAATTAAATAGATGGAGGAAAATCAATGGTTAACCCGGTCGAATTACAATCATGCAGAAGGAGAGGAGGCGTGAGCCACGAGGAAGGGCATCAAGCCAACAATTGGAAATCCTAGCACTACTACCAGACCATACCACACCGATATCCTGTATCAAAGCATACACCCACACAAACCTTAAAGTAGATTCAATTCATTTATCAAAAGGAAGGGTAGCATGTGCATACCATGAGGGCAAAGAAATCGAGGTGGCAACAGTCGATAAGAGACCCAAAAAATCAAGGCAGAATGCAAGCGATCACAAGAAATCGAGGTGGCGACAGTCGATAAGAGACCCAAAAAATAAGGGCAGAATGCAAGTGATCACAAGAAATATCGATTGGAACCCTCGACCATGAGCTCAAATGCACAATCCAGTAGCAGCAATCCAAAATCGAACTCCTCAAATCTCACAATAAGGAAAATCACATAAACCTCCTCATAAAATGCAAATAAACTCAATAATGGGCAAACTGCAAGACCGTATGGGGTACTTAAATGCATCAACAAGATAGTGAATTAGGGATCCGTAGGCATGATAGAATCTTGGGAAAATCCAATCCAAGCGGAATTCCGCGAAGTCCCAAAATTTCCAAAAATGAAGCAAAGCAGCCTTCGTCGGGTTTCCAAGGTGTTCGGGGAATTCCGCCCAAGGGGAATTTTCTCGAAAATAGAGAGAAACCCAAGATGGATCCTAGAAGGCAGAATTTTCAAAGTGCCTCCCTCAAGGGGTATTTGCACGAGTAGGATAACCACTTGGAAACATGTCAAGGCAACCATATCCTCAAAACCAAAGAGGCCAAAACACCAAGAACGAAAGGAAAAAGAGCAAGAAAGAGGGTCCCTACTTTTAGTGGGGCGTGTGTGCGAAAAGTGCACAACACACATCATCAACATCATTATCATCAAACACCACTACATTTCACATCAATTACATCAAAAACCCTAAATTCCTCTATTAATTGAATAATATGACATTATTTAGTTAATTCACTTTTTCATCATTTTGACTAATTAAATAAATTATATTTATTTAATAATGTCCTAAAACCCTATTTCTACTATTAATTGAATAAAACATTATTTAATTAATTCATGTTTCATCAATTTCGACCAATTAAATAAATTACATTTATTTAATAAAGTCCTAATCTAATGTTATTTCGTTTGAATTGGTTAAATAACACCAATTATCTAATTACGTCACTAAATCACTTTATTCCCCTAAGTCGATTGAATTATTAAATCATAATAATTTAATTAAACTTTCCCTCCAAATTTGAATAATTTGAATAAACTATTCAAAACATTATCAAAAATCAAATCAAACTAATGCAACTTTGTTTGCAAAAGTCAAACTTTATTTACACATTCAACTCCAAAATGAATGAATGAATTAAATCAATTAATTAATCAATCTCAACCACTTTCCTGATTGAGTAAATTATGATCCCCTAAATTATCAATCTAATTGCTGACTGATCAATCTAATCCCTAACTAATCAATTTATCTCTCAATCCCACAAATTATTCAATCTATTCCTCAATCACAAAAATTATGTAATCTATTTTTGCACAAATTATTCATGTCTAAATCCTCTCAGCAACCTTCAATCGTCGATCTTGATTCAACATTGTTTAATCCTGATTGTCTATTTTGAATCAAAAATTCTATATAAAAAACCTCTTTCCTTACAAAAAGGATTGAAGAATCAACATCATTTTTACAGCAAAGTACCGTCGATATTCATAATCACCATTAACAATGCTTCAACATATCTTTGATCAACCAATACTCACATCGCATCAAGTCTTCTCGCATGCAACAATGGAGGCTTCATTGTAATATGAACAACCCGACATATTACAAACACACTCCAACATAGGATGGTAACCTCTCTTTTTTTTCCAATTCAATTCGATAATTGTAGGATTTCATTATGTGTTTTCAATAACTTAGAAAGTCATTTCATGAGTGTAGGAATAGATCTAGATTAGTTGTGATTGATTTAGATTAGATTCTATTTCAATTTCTTTTATCTTGCATAGATTTCTATGATTTTCCCCCTCACACATTCTGGCATGCCTGGTGGGACCATGGTCCTAAATACTAAAAGTTTTATGAGTTTAAATTGAAGTTGTAGGTTTCAGAAGTGCTTTTGAGAAATCCTCACGCACTGCTCCAAATTTTTTTGCACTTTCCTGTCATAGTTTTTGCACACTTGATCCTGATTTCTATGCACTTGAACCTTATTTATGTGCACTCACATTTTTCAACAGCTTTTTCTTTTGACAGAGGGTGCACTTGCACTTTTTTATAACATTTTCTCTCCAACAAAGGGTGCACTTGTTGATTTTTCTGCGCTTTTGCTTTGTCAAAGTTGTGTCTGAGATCTGTAAACTGCATTTTGATTTTTATGATAATGAATGCCTATCTTGAGTGTGTGTCAAGTACTAACATTTATGTATGCAATATTGAGAAACCACTAACACGTTTTTTGTAGGGAAGATGAATAGTCAAAGAACTTCAGATTTTGCATACTTTTTAAGTTAGGAATCCATTTATTTTGGTGCATAAAAAGAACAAAAAAATTATTTTTAAGTGCCCTAAAATGAACCATTTCAACACTTTCTAAAGTTAGGAATTTTCATTTCATGCTTAAAAAGAACCTACAACAAACACACTTTATTTTTAAGTGCTCTAAAATGAACAATTTTAAAGTTTTCTTAAATTAGGAATCTTTATTTGGTGCTTAAAAAGAACAACACAAATGAACACTTCATTTTTGGTTCTCTAAAATAAACCATTTCAAATCTTTCTAAGTTAGGAATCTTCATTTCAGTGCTTAAAAAGAACCCTAAAAACCACACATTTCAATTTGGGTGCTTTAAAAATGAACTCTTTCCAAGTTTTCATAGTTAGAGAATTTTCATTTCGTGCTTAAAAGGAATAATACAAAACAAACATTTAAATTGGTGCTCTAAATTTTTTTTAACTTTCAAAGTGACACTTAGAATGTTTGATTTTTGTTGAAATGACCAAAACGATTTCCTTTTGTTGATGCATACTCACATTTTTTTTTGGTGATCAAATAAGACCAGAATCAATTTATAAACACTCACAATTTGGGCTTAAAAATGAACAGACCTATTTTTTGTAATGCACCTTTTCTATCTTAAGTGATTGATATCCCGAATACTTCATTTTGGTGCAATTAAAAATAACCATTGTTATTATTTTCACACATTTATCTTGGGGATAACACTGCTTGAGATTCTTAAAAAGAATCAAATTTCTATGAATTGTATTTCATGCATTCAATTCTTGGCAAGCTAGATGGTTGTCTTCTCCCCTCGCACCTTTTGGCGATCTTAGGTGAGCGAAAATATCTTGAGCTTCACATATTTATTTTCAAAAGCATACCTTTAAAGGACTTTCCTATTGAGACACATCCTGCACCTGAGAACTCATAGGCAACCCAAGTAGTACTCTCATTTTGGACTGCTATATAAATTATTGTGGGTGTGAGGAAAGTTCTCACCCACCGATTGATGTTTTTTTATCTTGAGTATCTGTGTGTTATGTTAAAACACGAAAGGGCTAGAAGGCCTCTTAATTAAGGAAAAATTTGCATGTATAGACAACAAAAACTCATAACCAAAAAATGTTACTAAGAGCCAAACGTTTTAGAAGTTATCCCTTTATCAAAAAAAATTCTTTGAAAGTGGTGCATCAAAATTTACTTTTGAGAAGTTACTTTCCATGTCCAACTTTAGGCCCACACCATAAGTTGCATGTAAAATCATCCCTTCAGGGCATCAGGCAAGCCTACCTAAAAGAATCGTTTCTATCTCTAGGGTTGTAAATGGTTTTTGTGTTATACTTGCTAAAAACATTCAAAAAAAATTTTTTGACATCAAACATTGTGCTTGATCTAAAAAGAATACATCCAAACAAACACTAAACATGATGGTTGAATCACAAAACCTTTGACTTAGTGTATGATTTTAAGAGAAGCCCTATATTTTCACTCCTTAAGGATTTCCTTAAAGGTTTCTAAATATTTAGGCTTTAACTTTAGGCTACATTAGCTCAAGGTAAACACTGGAAACTATGGCTTGGGTATCGTGATTTCACAACTTAAAGCCATAGACATATAGTTCACACAAGTCCATGCTTGTTGAGTTAGTCAAAGTTGTTGTATCACTTGCCACATCTAGGAAAAAATCAAAACATCCAAAAACTATAATAAAAACATCAACATTGCTGCAAAAACACTGAAGCTAGAAAACCAATTTACATAGAGGCCACACTTGCTACTAATTTTAGCACACTTGATCCAAAATTGGGTGCACTTGCTAGAGAAAGTCGATATTTTCTCTCTATCGCAGACATTTCATTGATGAAAATTAGTTGCATTTTCCTAAAACCGTACACTTGATTCAAAACTAGTGCACTCGCCTCTATTTTCTCATACTTGCTTCTCAAAAACTAGCGCACTTGCTTAAAATCTGCTCACAATTTCCAAGAAAGTTTTATTTTGACAGAGTAACCCGCCACATTTGACAAAAACACACAGAGGTTGTAATTGACATTTTAGCTCGCACTTGCTTCTCATAAACTAGTGCAATTGACTCATGTCAAGCTGCAGTTGATAAATCTAGCCGCTATTGCTCATAGTCTGTCACTTTTTCTCAATACACCCTGCTTCTTCTTTATCCTATTGAAAAATAGAAAAATGAATCAAAGCTTACAGGATCCTTGTTAGAATGAAACAATTGGAAACCTAGATAAGTCATATATTCCTTCATCTAGTCTCAACATCCATCCTTCTTTTGGAATCATAATCAAAATAAAAAAAACCTAGATTATTCCCTCACTCGCACTTTTAAGATATCAACAGTTACTTAGAACTCATAGATAGTTCAAGTAAACTTCCCCATAACATATCGTCTAGAAGGAGAATTGTGATATCAATCTAGGCATTTCAGTATTTTGACTTCCAAAAATAGTGCCACCTCCAAAAAAACACTCAAACCTTAGGGTCTTGAGCTTCATAACAAACCATACCAAAACATCCACACTCTCACCACATGACCATTTGGTGACCCGTTGCTCCAGCTCAACAACCAAACCTTATAGAACCAATCCTACAACCAAGTCTCACACACATTGAAGGTGAACAAATTGATATCATTAGCAGTTTAAGGACCTTCATATTTGAGAAAAATGAAACACCCAACCAATGGAGAAACACAATGAACATCTTAGATAAAGAGGAAGAGAAATCAGACCTAGCAACCGAAAGACCCATGCTACCACCTCCTACATGGAAATAGATATACACCCTTCATGATCTCCAACAAGAGAAAAATCCTTAAGTGGAAATCTATACTCTGTCTTTCAAAGAACCGTCCTACTCTAGATTTTTCCAAAGGATACATCTTGAGAAGATATCACACCCGTCAAAATCGACTAGAACATTTCTATTTATGCTTCTTGATGGGCCAACCACCCTAGCTCTAATGCACTCAAAATAAAATAAAATTTATTTTCCATAAAAACAAAAAAATACAAACAAACACATTCTCTTTTCATAGCTAGGAGTCACAAAAACATTTGCAAAAAGCTTGACAGTTGTTTAAGACAACTACAAGATCACAACAGAGGAAGAATGTGGAAGTGAACAAGAAAAATACCAACATCCCATCAACAAACACCATAATTATGAAGGTATCCCATGTGGCTATAGGCCAAGTGACCTTGAAACACCTTCAAAAGAGACCCATATATAGAGACACATTCAGTGAGGAAGAGCTAAACCACAAATGACAAGAAGTGATAGAACAAAAAAACCTAGGACCCAAAAAGAGTAATCATAGAGGAGGTAGATACTGAATAAGAGATAAATGATGAAGAACTATTTGAGCATTCCAACAACCAAAAGGTTCTCAAACTAATGGACAAATTGTTGAGAATGGACCCAAATTTGTACTTCTTCAAGCTAGCACAAAGTGGTGCTAAGCTACCAGTGGATTTTAATGTGGAGGCCATCAAGGATCCTAATCTTATTCCCTTAGGGGATAACTTAGTTGTGAGAGATAACTAAACCCCTAGATATTTCAAACATGCCACCCATATTCTCACAAAATAGTGGTCAAACCAAGGAAAACCCCTTGTACAGAAAACCAGCTTAGATCGAACAAGCAGTAGTGGCACAACAATATCAAGGAGGTCCATCCCAGTACATACCGAAAAACAACAATCCACCTCCCAAACAATATGTATCTAAAAAAAGATTGAATGTTTACCCTTCCCAAAACTCGTAGTACCATCAACAAGGTGGACCATAGGGTCCCCTTCCAAATCAATACCATAAACAAGGTGGACGACAGGGTCCCCTTTCGAATTAGCAGTACCGCAAACAAGGTGGACCATAGGGTCCCCTTTCAAATCAGTACCATCAACAAGGTGGACCACAGGGTTCCCTTCCATATTAGTCCCAACAACAAGGTGTGCCACAGGGCATCCTTCTTTAGTCATCCCATCAATAATGTAACCCACCAATGCACCATCAAGGAAATCTTTAGTATAGTTCATCCCAACAACAAGGTGTGCCATAGGGTACCCTTCTTTAGTCATCCCATCAATAAGGTAACCCACCAATGCACCATCAGGGAAAACTTCAATATAATCTATCCTAGCAACAAGGTGTGCCATAGGGCACCCTTCTTCAGTCATCCCTAATGGAACCCCTAAAAATTCTTTGTGTTCCATCTCAAAATTCTACAAAAATTTGGTTACTTTCATGTCTCTAGGCTTAGGGTTTCATCCACTATCATGACTTAGGGTTTATGTTGCTAAAACCCTTTCTAGAAACCCTTAAATTTTGTGTCCTCTACAATTATTATAATTCATTGTTAACCCTTTATCATCGGTTCCTAGTTATTTAAGACATATCTTATGCCATCGAGTTCATTTTATTATCGACCCTTGAATCCTAGTGTCTTGTTATTGCTCATTTCTTTATTAAAACACTACCTTATAGTAGCATGGGTTGATTTTCCTTCGAAATATTTGTCGAGCCTTAGGTTTGGCCTTGTAGTTTCCATTGGTTTCCTAAGGTTTTGACCCTAATCCTTGTGTCCCCATCTATCATATGCCTAGCATTGGCCCCTCTTTAAAACTAACATTTGGTATGTGTAGATTTCCAACGATTATGATGATTGTTTGATCACCGCAAGTAGATCCTATCTATTCCATGTGCTCCTGCTCCACTCTATTTTCCACTTAAATAATCTAGTGGGCTGGTGGGGAAATGACACATGCCTTCTACAATAGCGGGCTCAACACCTTTGAAAGGTCAAAAGATGATGATTTAACAGGAGCTACGGTGGTTATTTGGTGATGTGTTGTTATCATGGTCCTTCCCCGCCACCCCCTTTTTTTTGGATTCATATTAATAAAATGCCACAATCTAGCAAGCTAAAGACATGTGTCCCATTGTTAGAGAGACCCATTGAGATTTAGAAGCATTTCAATATTCCACTTGGTTGAGATCGACGATTGAGGGTAGACGATGTGGGTCAATCTTGATCACTCCCCGCCATCCCGTGGGGGACCCACCTCTGCCTCCCATATCTCAATAGGGAAGAAGGTGTGCGCCACATGGAGTAGTCTAAAAGATGGAATTGACATTAGAAGGGGAAAATATTAAAGAAAAATCCTATCATAAAGTATATGGGTTAAATATTACACCATTGAAATGATTTCTTTGGTATGTGTTCGAGATATGAGGAAGATATTTTGATCCCAACCTTCAATTCTCTCAGAAGATTATACACATGGGTAAGTGGTTCTAAATTAAGGCAAGCACAAGTTGACAACTTGTGATCTAATCCTATTCATTCCCTCCACCCTATTACCAATGGTTGTAAACAAGATGGATCTCATGGGTAGGTTGGAAACTTGACATGATAGGTTGTCTGACGGTGCTTAGTGAATGGTGGAGCCTACAGATAGGGTGCATGTTTATCCACATGGGTTTTTTTATTAGACAAGGGAAATGGATGCACGTAGTCATATTTTTCAAAAAATTAATTTCTTTGATGTAAATCATTAGTCAATCTATCTTGTTGCATGATCAATGGCTAATATTTAAAAATCAAGTGGCTAATTGTTAGCCTTCTCGTGTGAGCTTCATTTGAGCATTAATGGTTGACATTCCCCAATTGTTCGATATAATGAGAATTTTGAGCCAATTTATTTCAAAATTGTAATCATTAGGAGATGAGAAATTGGTCTTGTGTTTGAGAAGGTGGCATAAAGATCTCTGCCAAGTAGTTGCATGAGTGTTGAAGATAATTTTTTGGGAAAGGTGGTTTTCTTTCTTTTGCATCAATTATGCATGGGTTGGCTTGTGAGTTCTAAACTCCTAGGGTGGTGATGGTTTATTTTTCTATAATTTCCATTTGGGTTGGTAATCATTGCGTGGGTCTAGGATTTTTTTTCTATAAATTCAATTTGAGAACACAAACTAGTGAGTTTTTCTTGCAAGTGAAGGTTTGCTAGTTCTTTTTCTATTTCTTGTAAGAATGAGTTAGTCTAGTAAGTCTGCCCAACCAGTAAGGAGGTCTAGAAGGATAAATATGCTTGAACCACATTATGATACACCTGAAACTAGGAATGGTACACTAGGAGCTCCTATAAATCCAAAGGACAAGAAGAGAGCTCATGCTAAGTCCATTGAGGGTGAAGCCATGAACACTTACAACCTGAGAAATATTTTTTTTATTCATAACTTGAGTAAGCCTGGTGTTGTTTCTTTGAAGGAATGGATTGCTAAGATGGAGGAAATTAAGTTGGGAAAATTGGATATGTATAAGAGGAGGAAGAAGAAAAATAAGTACCATAAGTCTTATGATTCTTATATGGGGAAGCCTGGCGTTGTCATGGAAGATGGGGCTGGTTCTTCAAGTGATAAGGCAGATACTAACCCAAACTACATTAGGTACCTTCTTACACTCAGAGGTCAAGAGGATTCTAATGGTGGAGAGTTAGCTTCTCCAATTTTAGCAAAATCATGAAGGGGACATACATACTACTCTAATTCTAAAGAATTAGAGAGGTAGTTTCTTTGTTGGGTTTTTTTTTTTTTTTTATGACCACAATGAAGGAGAGGTGTTGGAAACCATTGCAATGATGAGGGTTTCCTTTCACAAGGTGATTCAATCTCCTTAAATGGATGAATAAGTTTTTGTCTTAGGTGTAGATGTGGAAAAATTCTTTGGTTGATATGGACAAGAGGTTTTGGTACTGCTACAACGACAAATGATGCCTTTTGGAGGGTGGGTAAATCTTTGGTGATGAAAAGGATTTTTGTCTTTTGTGAATTTCCCCTCTTTGAAAATACAAATGTAACTGTCTAGGGAGTTTTGGAATTGAATTGAAATTGAATGTCAAATGTAAATGTGTCTAAAAGTGTAATTTGGCCTAAAGCTTGTTGCTCCCAGGTTTCTATATATGGGACTTCAAGGTGAGTTATAGGGGTTTGAATTTTGAGTCTCGGGTGGTCTAGGTTGGAAAACTAAGCTCATGTAAGAATATTTTGTAATTCATGCATAGATGAGTATAACAGTATAAAGTCTAGGGTATATTCTAACTTGTAATGAGCTTAATTAGTTTTACAGTAGCAACAACTTATGAATGAAAGTGCAAATTCAGAAACAAATTCTCTCCTATGTATTTTGTCTTCCAAATCATAAATAAAGTGATTAAGGATCTTTTGTTTATCTTCAATCATTTTGGTTGAATGAATGATTTTATTTATGGTTTGGTTTAAAGAACTGATTAAATGCTTTAATAAGATCATAGGTTTGTGAGAGGAGATTCAAGGATTGCTAAATATTTTTGTTTCTGATAGAATGAGTTGAATATTGTAATGTAATATGTCAATAGTCTACAAATGCTAAGTCTAATTACTAATGTATTACAAATTGTTACAAGTGTGACTTCGTTACCTAAAGATAAAGCACTAGTTTATTTTTTTGGTCATCTTGAATGTAAATGAGTTAGCCCTACACCTGACTAGGAGCACACAATGAGAATGAATATCATTTAAAAAAATTGAACTACAACATATCATTATGGAATATCACTCATTGCTTGCTTTAGATAACAATTTTCTTAAGGGTAAGCCAAATCCTTGAGGGATTTTATCTATTTGTTTCAATGTTCATGAAAAAATGGTAGAGGAATATCATATGAACATTATTTGGATCACCCTCTTGGGTTTCACAGAACCCAAAGAGTAGAAGTAAGGGCCTAGTAATCCTTACATGTTTTTTGGTCAATCCTTACCTTTTCTTATCATTGAATTGTGGTAAATTCATAGGCATCTGGTGAGATCAAGTTTGGTTCGAAAAAAATAACCAACAAATTGGCAACTCTACTAGGGAAAATCCATAATGAGTCTCCAGTTCTAGATCTGAAGTATTAGAGTCCAATACTTTGTAAATATAAGTCCATTTTCTATTTGGTTTTCGCATCAATGGGTTGATTCTCAGATATGTTGCTTAGGTTTTGTTGTGTTCTATTTGAACTTGAAAACTCTATTAAAGATCTGCCATAATTTCATGAATATTTTCATAGTTTCTCACTAAATGTGGGTGGTGACTCCGAGATCTCTGCACCAGTGTGTATTATTTGAGAAAATCTAGAAAAGGTGAAGTGGACCTAATCTCACATGATGAAGCACCTTGATGCAGTGAAGCTAGAAAGAAAATTTCAAAAGACTCTGGTACTATCTTGAGAGAGTCAAGGAATTTTCTAAATCTGTACATCTAGTTCAAATATTGGGTGTTTTAGACCTGAAAAGGGTTTTGTTGCAGTGACTACAAAGGAATTAATGTGTGACTCTACTATTGGAGAACGCCTAGATTGAAGTTAACCTTTGAAAAAAACTTCATATTGTTGAAGTTTATTCCTCTATGAAAAGAGGTGGCGATTCTATGCAAAGAACTTGATGAAATTGTGATAATAGCTTCAGATCTATAAATTTTTCCAGTTAGAGGCATAATTTATGGTAGCTACAACATATCTAGGTATTTCCCCTATCTTGGTTTTCAAGAAGCATAAATCTATGTGAAAACCATATTGAATGATTTGGAGAAATTTTGTTTCCCTTTTGAGTGAATTAAGCACTGATAAAGGGAATGGTAGTGGTGATTTTACATACTTCTAAGATATAATTTGAAATTTCTATATTACATTGAAGAAGTATGCTTGTTATTGAAACTTTCCCATTAGAAAGATCTTAGACAAGAATGTATTGCATTAAACATTTTAAGGTCATAATTAAATCAAGGAATAAGGTAGTGAATGACGAATGGTAGAAGTTGATGTTTGAGGTTTATAAAGGGGTGTAAGAAAATGTATCATTCCCCTATTTTTCCATGTGGAGTGCCAAGTGAAAGCATGAAGAATGTTCATCCCATGTTAGGCCCTCAAAGAAATTTCTCTATTGGAAGATATAGACCATTAAATTTTAATGACATTCAGGCTTTCCCAAACCCTGTTCCCAATGATATTAGGGAATATTTGCCAAAATTCATAGGGAAAATTTCTGAATCAGCATACAAGCATCTACAATTGTTTTCTGATTTGATGGGATATTATGAGATGTCATGAGGATGTGGTTATGAAATTCTTTGTTCAATCTCTAAAGGAAGATGCTAGAGATTGGTTTTCATATTTTTTAGTGTGTTCTATCTCTTTATGGAATGAGTTCATGGTAGCATTTATAGAAGAGTTTGGTGAAATAATTAATCCAAGTTTAGTAAGGAAAAAACTCATGGAAATTCAAAAGTATGAAGATGAGTTAGTCCCAACTTTTAACCTCATATTTGTAGAGGAAATAAGGGATATTCCTGAAAATATGAGACCAAGTGACACAAAGTGTTTGGTTATATATTTGGGTGCATTTGATGAGGAAATGAGTTATTTGTTGAGAGATAAGGAGCCTACAACATTGCATCATGCTTATCAAATTTCTATGTACATTGAAAATAACTTGAGATATTCAATGATGAAGGGACATATGGCTGCAAGTGTGGGTTATTTTATTACACCTCATATAAATTGGTTAGACAATAGAAGTGATTGCCATGAAAATGGTGCTTCTACAGTTTTGGTTTTTCCATCATTACCCAGTCCAACTAATGGAAAATTCCGAATTGAGCATCAACAAATGTTACACAATGTTGATCAAATGCCTTTTGTTTAGGGATTGTCTAGCATGAAACAACATAAGGGATAATAACCATATGACCTATTTGCAAGGTTTTTGGATGCCTTGTTGGAAATTCCCATGAATATCAGACCCGAGGATTTAGTGTGCATTGACTTATTTTGTGATATTTTTAAGCTAAGGCTGAGTACCTTGCCAAAGGAGTTGAGGCCTCACAGTTTTGATCAAATACTTGATTGGATAAGGATTTCTAAGGAAGACAAGTATAATTATGCACAAAGTTTGATATCACAAAGTGTCAGCGTTGTCTTTTCTATTGAAGAGAATCAAAAGGCAACACGAGTAAGTGAAAAGGGTGTACCAAAGAATAGACATTTATCTTGCGGTATGGATGAGGACAATGATTGTAATCAATTCACAAGTAACCTATTTGTAAACCAGTATATTGGTGATAAGGAAAAATATAAATTTTCAAGTGTTGTTGATGTATCATCACAAACCAATGGTCAACATACTGAGGATGAGAGTTTGAGAATTCACACATAACGCTCTGAGCATAGTGCATGTGGTAATGAATTTCCTTGTGATAATGATCATAGGGGGAGTGAGGTTTCTAATTATTTTTTTGAGGAGTATGAATCTTTTTATGAGGATGATATAGAAGCATTTTATTTGCATGAAGGATGCAATAATATTAATTCTTAGGATATTTTCTTCTTACAAGTGAATGAACAAAGTCCATGTGATGGATACCAAGAATGCAACCTAGTTATATCAGAAATAAAGAATGTTAGATTTGTAAGTGAAATGAGTTTGAAGATAATAATGTATGTGTTCAATATCCTAACCTTAAGAATAGTGTTAAAGGTGATGAAAAATGTGGTACTAACCAATAGGATCATGACCTAGTTGCTCTGAATTGTCTATGTGAAGCAGAGATGGAATATGCTAGTTTTGTAGCAAAAATGGACATGATTGTTTTCAGAAAGGAATGTATTGATGAGGAAAGGGATTAATAAGCTTGTTTAGTTGCTAATGAACAAAATTCATATTATAATTAACCTTTCACACTTGGGTTGGTATACCCATCAATTTATGGTGCACATGAGTGCTTGATTATTGACCCTATTAATTCTGATTTATTTGAGCCATCCTTTGAATTTTTTGTATTGAGTTGGATAATGATTTGAAGAATGGAATAGGCTATGTTAATGAACCTAAAATGGAGGTATTCTTTGATGCATGGGATTTTATTGATAATCCTATTTGTGGTGATGATCCTAATCTAAATAAGAGCAAAGATGCCATGGGTTTTGATGAATCAATTTTCCAAGGTGGTGGAGCATATGAAAATATAACAAATTTACAATACTTAGGTGAGTGTGAGTATCAATTTGGGAATATGCCTGTGTATGAACACTTCTTGTTCATCACACAAGATGATTTTTTATCTGGCATGGAATAGAAACCAAAGGATGATTCCAGGGCTTTATATGAGCCTTCTATTCATTATGATTTATTAGAAGTGAAATTGCAATATGACTCCAAAGGGACAGGTTGTATGTTTCTAGATGAGAACCCTAAAAAAAGTGTTTACGAAGGTTTTTTAGTTTGATATGCAAACTAAATTTAATGCCTAGCTTTTATGACCTTAGTGATTAGGTGGATTATGAGTGTTTTAGTTTCTCAGTTTAGTTGGATGAGAATATGGTAGAACATGGTGGTTTTCTAAATATGGTAGAGTATCGAAATGATTATGGATTTCAGTTAATGTTTGATTGCAATTTTCAAATGGGTAGAATTTATGATGACAATGGAAATTTCAGGCACACACCAATAATGGTTAATTATAGCGGCCGTAACAAGGTTAGTTGTTGGGAAATTCATGACAATATTTTTAGGTTTGGCCTAGTGCAGATAGTAGAAAATAAAGTGTTTGACAGGGGTAAATGTTAGTTTTATATTTCTTGGGGGCCTAGTGCCACCCAATGAAGATGGAGCCTATGCAGATAAAAGGATTTTGAATGAAAGGTATTAATGTGATGAACTTATGGAATTGATAGTACATGGACAATTCTTGGGGACATACTTCTCCTAAGTATGTTTCTTCCATGTACATTGTACAACCATGTAAATATTGTATATATGTCAGTTTGCTTTGGTCTGGTTCTCTTCCTTGTTCAGGCGGGTCTTGGTTTCGGTTCTTTTTGTTTGGTCTAATTCAACCCGAGATTTGAAATCTCACCATGCCTGCGAGAAGCATGCATCCCCAACAAGAGCCATTGATGGAACCCCTAAAAATGCTTTGTGTATTTGGTTACTTTCATGTCTCTAGGCTTAGGGTTTCATCCACTATCATGCCTTAGGGTTTATGTTGCTAAAACCCTTTCTAAAAAAACCCTTAAGTCTTGTGTCATCTGCAAGCATTATAATTCATCGTTGACCATTTATCATCGGTTTCTAGTCATTCAAGACATCTTATGCCATCGAGTTAATTTTATTACCAACCCTTGAATCCTAGTGTCCTATTGTTTCCCATTGCTTTATTAAAAAATTACCTTATAGTAGCATGAGTTGATTTTCCTTCAAAATATTTGTCGGCCCTTAGGTTTGGGCTTGTATTTTCCATTGGTTTCCTAAGGTTTTGACCCTAATCCTTGTGTCCCCATTTGTCCTATCCCTAGCATTAGCCTCTCTTTAAAACTAAAATTTGGCATGTGCATATTTCTAGTGATTATGATGATCATTCGATCACCGCAAGTAGATCCTAGTAGTTCCCTGTGCACCTGCTTCGCTCTATTTTCCACTTAAATAATCTGGTGGGCTTGTGGGAAAGTGCCATGCACCTTATTAATTAGCAGTCCCAACACCTTTGAAAGGTAAGAAGATGATGATTTAATAAGATCTATGATGGTTATTTGGTGATGTGTTGTTATCATGGTCGTTCCTCACCACCCTATTTGTTTTGGTTGTGAATTAATATAATGCCACGAGCTAGTAGGCTGAAGACATGTGTCCCATTGTTAGAGGCACCTAGTGAGCTCTGCAAGCATGCCAATACTCTACTTGGCTGAGATTGACGGTTGAGGGTAGATGATGTGGGTCAATCTTGACCACTCCCTACCATCCCATGGGGGACCCACCCCTACCTCATGTCTCTTAGCGGGGAAGTGGGTGAGCGCCACATGGAGTAGTATGAAAGATAGAACTAACATTAGAAGGGGAAATATTAAAGAGAAATCTCATCATAAAGTATATGGGGTAAAGTGTTCACCATTGAAATAATTTATTTGGTACATGTTCAAGATATGAGGAATATCATTTGATCCCGACCTTCAATTTTCTCAAAAGACTGTACACGCGGGCAAGTGGTTTTGTGTTAAGGAAAGCACAAGTTGACAACTTGTGATCTAATCCTGGTTGTTCCCCTCCACCCAATTGCCAATGGTTGTAAACAACATAAACCTCATGGGCAGGAAAGAAACTTGACATGATAGGTTGTTCAACGATGCTTAGTGGATGGTGGAGCTCGTGGATAGGGTGGATGTTTATCCACATGGGTTTTTTTGATTGGAAAAGGGAAATGGATGCATTCAGTTACCTTTTTGAAAAAATTAATTGCTTTGATGTGGATCATCAGTCGATCTATCTCATCACATGATCAACGACTAAGATTTAAAAATCAAGTGGTTGATTATTAACATGCTCACGTGAGCTTTATTTGAGCATTAATGGTTGACACACTCCAATTGTTCGATATAATGAGAATTTTTAACTAGTTTATTTTAAAATTGTAATCATCAGGAGCTGATAAATTGGTCTTTTTTCTGAGAAGGTGGAATAAAGAGCTTTGGAAAGTAGTTGTAGGAGCATTGAAGATAATTTCTCGAGTAATGTGGTTTTCTTTCTTCTGCATCATTTATGCATGGGTTGGCTTGTGAGTTCTAAATTCCTAGTATGGTGAGGGTTTAATTCCCTACAATTTCCATTTGGGCTAGTAAGCATTGCATGGGTCTAGGAGTTTTGTTCTTTAAATTCAATTTGAGAACATAAACTAGTGAGTTTTTCTTGCAAGTGAAGGTTTCTTGGTTCTTGTTATGTTTCCTATAAGAACGAGTTAGTCTAGTAAGTTTTTCTAATCATTAAGGAGGTGTAGGAGGATAAGTATGATTGAACCATAGGATGATACACCTGAAACTAGGCATGGTACACCAAAAGATCCTACAAAGACAAAGGAAAAGAAGAGATCTCATGATAAGTCCATTAAGGGTGAAGCCATGAACACTTACAACCTAAGAAATAGGGTTGTTGTTCATAATCTGAGTAACCCCGGTGCTATTTATTTGAAGGAACATATTACTAAGAAGGAGGAAATTAAGTCAGGAAAATTGGCTAAGTACAGGAGGAAGAAGAAGAATAAGTACCACAAGGCTTATGATTCTTATATGGGGAAGCCTGACGTTGCCATGAAAGATGGGGCTGGTTCTTTGAGTGATAAGGAAGACACTGACCCTAACTACACCTGGTACCTTCTCACACTCATAGGTTGAGAGGATTCTAATGATGGAGAGTTAGCTTCTCCATTTTCAGAAAAACCACAAAGGGGACATGCATACTCTAGTTTTGAAGAATTGGAGAGGTAGTGTCCCGATTTGGTGTTTTGTTTTTGATGATCAAAATGGAGAGGTGTTGGACACCATTGCAATGATGAGGGATACCTTTTCGAAGGTGAGTAAATCTCCTTCAATGAATGAATAAGTTTTTATCTTAGGTGTTGATGTGGAAAATTTCTTTGGTTGATGTGGACGAGAGGTTTTGGTACTCCTGTAGTGAAGAATGATGCCTTTTGGAGGGTGAGTAAATATTATGTGATAGAAAGGATTTTTGTCTTTTTTGAATTCCCCCTCTTTGCAAATGCAAATGTAACTACCTGGGGAGTTTTGGAATTAAAGTGAAATTGAATGGCATAACCCAATTTTATTTCATATTTATTTAAATACAACAAATTGAATTATTGATGAAATTTAGTTAAATATTAAGTGGGGATTCTGCAATATTCAAAAATTGAATGAAAGGAGTTGACTAATGTTGACTCTATGAATCTTTGAAATTTTTTTTATATGTCATCAAGAATTGAACATTACTCATCAATTTGTAGGTCCAAGAGTGTGCACTTGTAGGGTGATGGGTTGAAGGATGAGAACACGATTGAAGTAGGATTGTTTAGCTAGATCAAATAGTAAGCCAATTGAAATATAAGTGCACACACCACAATGACATGATGACTTGCATTTGACTAATTTGCATAAATAAGAAAATGAAAATTTTCCTAATTTGAACTATTTCAGTGCTTGCAAATGAATAGTTTGTGGATTAAATATTCTATTTTTGAACTTTGTGATTTGAAGGAAATGAAAGTGAGCATTGTAAAGAAAATTATTTTCTTTATTATAAATATATATATAAGATGCTCGAAATGAAAATTCAAGTTCCTTACCTTAAATGATAGTGTATGGAATTTACAAGTCATTCCCAAACAAGAAATTTGTATAAGAATTCATATATATATATACATATATATAACGTGTATGTAAACTTAACACATATATATAAACATATATCCATATATATAAACATATATCCATATATATACATATATATAGATTTATATATATACCTATATATATATTACATACATATATATACATACGTATACATATTCAAATTTGAATTGAAATTGAATACATAACTGATGCATTGTGACTCGGACTATGGAAAAATCAATGAAGATTACAAGGTAGACACATGAAGATCATGTCCTACCTAATCATAAAGGAATTACTCAAAATTAGAGGGCGCGCTTGATAGGAAAGCCATAATGGCAACACCCAATCACATGCAAAAGAAAATGCTTTTCTTTGTTTCCATTTTGGAATGAATAGTGTGAAGGAGAAAAGAAGCAAACAAAGGAAAAGAAAGAATCAACAACATCAAGGAAAAAGTAGAGTAGAGTACACAGGGGTGGAGAAAAATCAGAGAAAAGCGGCCTCGACTAAAAAGCTCAACAATAGAGGTAATTCAATTTATTTTGAATCAATATCGATTTCTCTATCTTTATTTTCATGTTAAATTGGTGAATGTTACGTCATTCGATGAATAATTGATAGCACAATAACATGTATAATTCTTTGTTTGTGTGACAGATTAAGCTGATTGTAGAAAACTTAGCGACCACCCTCTGGGATCGCATGGCCTATGGCCAATAGTAACATAGAGGATATATAATCCTCTATACTATCTTCAAACGTATTGATTGCATTTCATTCTCAAATGTGTCACCTTACATTATCGGCTAGGCCAATAATGACAAGGGAAAAACAACCATTGTATGGTAATATAGAAACCATAGTTGGATAAAGAGGAATGCCCCTCAAATTTAAGAACAAATAGAATGTAGAAGTTCAAGCTTCTTTGTAGCCTTGTAAGGAATCAATCGTCAATACCGATAGGTTAAATTTTTCTTGAATAACACTCAGATATGGATTTGCATGATATATTTGTTGCATGCACTATGGGTTAGGCCAAAATTCCCATAAGGGAAATATTGAATGTTATTTTGATGGTTAAGAAAGAAACCACCCAACCAGAGAAATGGGTTGAACCAAAAGAAACCTAGGGTTTTTTTTGTAGCCTGAATAGGCATAAAGTAATGATAAAACTAAAACTTTCTTGCATTCTTAACTTATATAATTTCTCAACAAATTCATCAAAAACCATGTCGAAATTGGTTTCTTATTTATCAAAAGTTTCTCATCATAATTCCAAGGATAAAATATTCAAGTTCTGGATAATACACAAATTGTCCTTAAGATTGAAACTAGGTTATTTGATTTATTTATTTTCTGAACATAATGGAAAAACCGTTATGTATGAAATGGTGGACACTTACTTGTAAGGTGATCATTTAGTATGTAAACAGTTTGAGAACAATAAACTAAGTAAATGAAATTATTGTCTTTAAATATAATATATTTAGTATGAAACAGTATTGCAATGATGTAAAAAAAGGTTAATATTTTTTAGATAACTTTGTTTTGTTAAAAGAATGACAATGTAGCTGGAAACAACCTTGCTTTATAAAATGATTAGTATGAAAACAACTTGTTTTATAATTGTTTAGTAAGAAACAATACTTAATCTATTCAAACGATGGATGTAAATGTGTGAACAACATTTCTTTATAACTGTTTAGTAGGAGACAATACTTATTATGCTCAAACAATGAATGTACATATGAAAACAACTAAATTTACAACTATTTAGTAGGTAACAATACTTGTTTTGGTTAAACAATGAATGTTCATATGTAAGTAGCTTGTTTTATGACTGTTTAGTAGGAAACAATATTTATTTTGTTCAAACAATGAATTTTCTCAAGAAAACAAAAATGTTAGAAAAACATAGTAGCAAAAAATGCAATAATAGTATGTGTGAAATTGTTAGCATAGACCTGTTCTATTTTCTTTATTTGACAATAAATGTTCATTGGAATAATATTTTAAGATTGCAATATGAATTAATGATTATTTCATAATGTATGCACAAAATTTAACATTAGTAGGCACATATATGTGTATGCACATAGACTTCGCCTATGTACATACACATACTTATGATATACCTTCTTTTGTTTTTAGTACTTTTTTTTAAGGAAAATTCTTATGATGATAAGTAGAAACTAGTCATAGGAATGATATGACTAATTATTGAAAAAATTTGTGAATCATAGAATCTGATTTCCATTTAGATTATAGATTAGTATTATGTTCTTCTTTTGAAGACATTTGTGAAAGAATATTTTAAATACTTGAAAAGAACAGTGATACCCTAGTTGACTAGAGCATCTATGGGTAGTTGTTGCTAGAGGGTAGATAGTTGTTATAGTAGAAAGTTACCTTCTGGGATGGGTGAAAAAATGGAGTTCAAATAGTATAGGTTTGCTTTACCATAACCTATTGTTTTTTGTTGTTGCAACACACTTATTATGCTTGGCCAAGCAATATTATTCATTATGCATGTATGAATGAACTCTGTGATTTCACTCTCTACCATTCCTAGCATAGATCTTACACTTTCTTTTCTAATTTGTATATAGAAATTGCATGTTGATGTATGGGCACACACTAGATTCCACCTTATAGGTTATTCTCTTGCTAAAATTTTCATGCAGGGTCGGGCATTCTTCAAGTTAGAAGAATATCGGGGAAGCATATGCTTTGTGGTTGGATGGTAAAGTGCTTCAACCATGTTCTCATCCACTAGTGGAGGTGAGCGTCAAGAAGAACCATAGTTGTTCACAAGAATATTATAGACTATGATGCAACTTGGTGTAATTCATTCATGTACTTGTTGAAAAATGTACTATGTAATGACATTTTGGCCTTAAGAGCCAAGTAAAACTTGGTATTGTAATTTGACTTTTGAAGTGAATATAAGAATATTTGACTCATTTTAAATGGACATGTGTAGCTATGATTGACTTTAGCCACTAGTTATGTCTTTTTTATTTGGATTATATTCATGTGTCATTTATAATAATATTAATTAATTAATAATTTGGAATGGGTTATTGAATTTGGTATCAAAGCTTAGGGTTTAGCTCTAGGGATTTTGAGTCTACCATAATTGACCAGGGTAGTTGACCCTTGACCCAAAATTGGAAGTCCTAAGAATTGATCGAACCTGAATTGAATGCAGGAATGGGAAGGTCAAAGTCAAGATGAAGGAAAGGTAAAACTGTTAGAACCCCACGTAAGAATGGCATAAAGGAAGGAAATGCCAAGGTAGAGGTTCCATCATAAATTCCTGATGATGAAACTCTAGCTCAAGCTCTTACATGACTAAAGCTAGAGAGAGGCTTGAAGATTGAGAAGTGAACACCACAGATCAAAAAGATTTCTGCAATTCGGAATTGGCCTCTAGGGTGTGGACCCAATGCACCCTTGTTGAATAAAGAGGAAAAGGAGAGCCTACGTGCTCAACCATCCTCTTCTATAAATTTTGATGTAAACTTGAATGATGAACCAGAGGAATGTCCTCTATCTGATATCGAGAAATCAGAATGATGTAAATCAAAGTCTATTGTAAATAAGGGTCTATTGACTCACCTTAAATATAAATAAAATAAAATTATATTCTAGTGTGTTCAATGAGAGACTCTAGAATGTGTGTATCTTTCATGAATGTGTATGTATTCTATGTTGAGGGATGTATGCATATGGAAATTATGTGATGTAGCATATAAAAAATTATTCATAGAACCTTGTGTTGAGATGCGATGAACACGAATGTGTTTCAGGATAAGTGTGAGACTTCATGGTGACCACCAGGAAAGACAGGGGTTGTAGTGGTACCAAAAACAGACCAAACAAGAGACTAGAGAAAATTCTAGAGATTTTGAATTGACAAGAGTCTCACATGGATCTTATAATGAAAGAAGTCCAAGTGGCACGTGAGGAGAAGGACCACAAGAATGCAAAAGGAAATCAAGGAGATGGTGGTCCAGGTGTGGGTCCATGAGGGTGAATTGAGGAAGAGCTTGGAAAAGATGTCAAAATATTAGCACCGCCCAAGTTTGATGGTAAGGAAATTGGAACAAGAGCTGAGGCTTGGATTACAGAAATGAAAAAATACTTTGGGCTCTATAACCTTTTTGAACAGACTAAGGCGGCATGGGCTAATTATCAGCTCTCAGGTGAAGCAGTGACTTGGTGGGATAATGAGAAGTTAGAGAAAAACCTACAACCTACTGAGATCACTTGGGAACTCTTCCTCCAAGCTTTTAGGAAGAGATGGTTGCCATAGGTTTTCTCTGACAAGAAAGTGACAAAATTTTAGAACTTAACCCAAGGAAATATGATTGTGATCCAGTATTGGAAAAAGTTCACTAACCTGTTGAAGTATTTGCCTCAGTATCAGGGGGATTAATGGTTCCATATATGGAAATTTATAATGGGACTCATATCCCACATAGGAGATGAAGTGGATATGCATGAACCTCAAACCATGAATGAACCACGAAACAAGAATAAAAGTTGCAATAGTTATCTAATCTTGAAAGAAATTCAAGTTCTAAGTCTCGATATGGGAAGAAGAAATTTCACAAGGGAGATAGGAGCCATCAGATCCATAATCTGAAGAGGGGAAGTGAATTGCAGGAGAAGGGTGAGGATGGAAATGGTGGAAAGAACAAGAAATTAAACAAAGGTAAGGGGAAAGACAACCATAAGCAGAAAGGCTCTAGAGAGGACAAGCCAGGAGGTCGTAAAGGGCCTCAAGATGGATCTTATACTTGTGGAGGTGACCATTATGCCTCAAATTGTCCTTAGTGGTCAAAGCCACGAAAGGAAGGAAGCTACCAATAGACTCACTAGATCCATGATGCAATGGATAATAGATAGGTAGAATATTAGGCTTCACCAACTCAGCTAATGGGTAAGCTCTATGGCCAATCCATCTTTATCTTAATTGATATTGGAGCTACTGAATGTTTCATAGATCCTAGAATAATATCTAAGATACCCATTAGGCCTGGATACATGGAAAATTCATGGACAGTCTAGTATGGTAATCGAGCAGAGTGGAGGGTAGATACTTGTCTCTTTTGTAGTGAGTTAGAGCTTTCAACCTTTCAAAATCAGGTCAACTTCTATGTGGCACCCTTAGACTCATATGATGTAATTTTGGGAATAAATTGGTTAACTAAGCATAAGGCTTTAGTGAACTGTGAGGATAAGGTGGTCAAATTTGTGGATGATTATGGAAACCTAGTTGAGGTTTGTGGAATGTAGAGACCCTTAGAGCTTAGAAAGATTTTTGCAATGTAGCTCAAGAAGGCTCATCAAAAGGGGTGTGCAATTTATACAGTGCATGTTAGTAATTTTGATAGGAAGGAGTTGTATTTAGATGAATCCTATTCTCAAGGAGTTCTAAGATGTATTCCTTAATGAACTCACAGAATTTCCTTCGAAGCAAGAATTTGATTTTTCTATCAACCTAGTTCTAGGAGATGAACCTCAATCCAAGGCACCTTATCAGATGACCACCACAAAACTCTAAGCTGAAGGCCCAACTAATGGAATTGTTGGATAAGGGACTCATAAGACCCAGTGTGTCTCCTTGGGGAGTGCCAGTTATTTTTGTGAAAAAGAAAAATGGAACTTTGTGTCTATGTACAGATTATTGGATGTTGAACAAGGTTATCATCAAGAACTAATATCCAGTGCTTGCAAGAAGTTGAGCCCACTTTTTGGCCATTTAGTGGAAGTGTTTTCCCTAATTTTTAGAATTTGACACATTTGACCTTAAAATTTGAAGCATTTAGAGATGGAATTTTGAAAAAAGTCACTAATCATAAAATGTACTAATCAGAGTCTAGTTTCCAAATATGTAATATTTCAATACCGATATGATACAAATTAATTTTTAATTGGCGTTTATAAAAAACTATTTAAAAATCTTCTTTTACCATACCATGCACATATACATCATCCATATTTTGACCTAAATGATCATGTTTTTCTAAATCCTTTTGGGAAAATATTTGTAACTCACTGAAGCATGCTTTCCATATCTTTTTATAATTTTTTATTGAATTTTTTTTTCGTTAATTTTTTATTGGCCATATTTGCTGTTTTAAAAAATCATTGTGTACGTCATGCATAAAATGACCTAAACTTATCATTTTTTGATTTTTTTTAAAATTGAAAAGGATTGTCTGAAGTATGCTTTCGTGTAATTCATTCGTCAAAAAATTATGTTACTAAAAAGTTATTAAAATACTAAAAAACCTTGATAATTCAAGCTTATAGAATTGTTTCATCATAAATTAAATGAAAAATAAAAAATTAATCCAATTGTAAAAAAATTACATATTTGGAATCTACATTGTCTCATCTATAATGGGTTTTAATTTCGTCGAAAAAATCTACAAAAGATGTCTTCAGACATGCCCAAAGTCATTATGTTTTTTGTGACATTAATAGGACCTTCAACTTGCAAGTCAAACCAGGTCCAAGGTCTAGGTTTGAATCCCAAAACCTTTTCTCGAACCAAAAAATAAAGCACAATTTAAACCAAAAATTCATATTTTTAAAAATGGGATCCATTTCCATAAAAAATAATTTTTTAATGCTTTTATGAAACGAGATCTTGTTTTGAAAATTTCCAAAATGGAAAATTTTCATTTTGAATTTTTCAAAATGGGATCCCATTTTGAAAACTTTCCAAAACAAAAATTTTCAAAATAGGATCTCATTTTGAAAAGTTGCCAAAAATGGAAACTTTCCAAAATTGGAAAATTTTCGAAATGGGATCTTGTTTTCTAAAAAGCGAGATCCCATTTTTTTAAAAACGAGATCCTATTTTAAATGGGATCCCATTTTTTTATTTTAGGGATCTTGAACCTAAACGGGATCCCATTTTCTTGAAGCTGATTTTGAGTTTTTGTCTAAGGAAAAAACTTCCATGTTTCATGGACTCATCTTCTTGCATTTACCCATCCACCTCCGAGGATTGATGAATTGTTTGATCAAATGAAAGGAGTGACAGTGTTCTCCAAAATTTATCTTAGGTCAAGGTACCATCAATTGAGGATTAAGGAAAAAGATATTTTGAAGACTGCATTTAGAACTCGATATGGACATTACAAGTTCATTGTGGTACCTTTCGGTTTAACTAATACACCAATAGACTTGATGAACCTTATGAATAGTGTATTTAGAGAATGCTTGGATGATTTTATCCTAATCTTTATTAATGAAATCCTAGTCTACTCAAAGACTGTCAAAGAGCATGATAGACATTTGAGGATAGTTTTTCAGTGATTGAGAGAAAGGAAACCCTTTGGAAAGTTGTCCAAGTGTTCCTTCTATCAGGACTGAGTGCACTATTTGGGCCATATCATTTTGGTTAAAGGAGTCTTCATGGACCCCGAGAAGATCAAGGCAGTCATGGAATGACTAGTGCCTTAGAATGTGTTCGAATTTTATAGCTTGATGAGCCTCGTAGGATACTATAGGAAGTTTGTGCAAGGGTTCTCCCAAATTGTATCTCATACTACCTCACTCCAAAGGAAGGGAATGCAGTTTGAATGGACTGAGAAATGTGAGTAGGCATTCCAACTCTTGAAGGAGAGGCTCACAATAGCACTAGTGCTGACTATCCTTGATCCTAATGGGAGATTCATAGTAATCACAAACGCTTTAGGAGATGGATTGGGAGCAGTATTAATGCAAGATGAACAAGTGGTAGCATACGAATCAAGGAAGCTCAAGTAGCACAGAGTGAACTACATGCCTCATTAATTGGAATTGGAAGCCATAGTTCATGCCTTACAGGTGTGGAGGCATTACCTTTTGGGGAAACCATTTGAACTCAAGACATACCATTTGGGGTTGAGATACAAATTACCCAACCAAACCTTAATGCACGACAGAGAAGATGGTTGGAATTCCTTAGCGAGTATGAATTTGGAATTGAATACATAAAAGGGAAAGAGAATAGATTGGTTGATGCTCTTAGTAGATGAAGACATACGATAGCCATGATCTCAACAAGGTCTAATTTGAGGCAACAGGTAACTCAAAATATACCAGGGGATGAGCACTATGAAAGAGTGAAGAGCGCACTAGTAGAAAATCCTTTAAATCATTGATTTGATGGTATTTTGAGGTACCAGAGAAGAATGTATATTCCTGACTCTAAAGAGCTAAGAAAGTTGGTCTTAGAAGAAGTTCACAATGTACCTTATTCAAGACACCCAGGTGTATCCAAGATGATTACGGAGTTGAAGACTATATTTTTGGACTAAACTCAAGAAGGATGTAGTGGAGTATGTATCTAGATGCTTGGAGTTCTAGCAAGTCAAGGATGAGCATGCACACCCAACTAGATTATTGTATCCTCATGACATACCTAAGTATAAATGGTAGGTGATCAGTATGGACTTTGTACATGGGTTTCCATTGAGAAAGAATAAGCATGATGTTATCTTGTTCGTGATTGATAAGTTAACCAAGGTTACACACTTCATTCTGGGAAAACTTAAGGATGGATCATTGACCCTAGCTAAGAATTTTGTTAAGGAGATCTTTCATTTACATGGAGTGCCAGAGACTATCACTTCTAATAGGACACATGGATGACCTCAAGGTTTTGGATGACCTTGAATGTGGCATTGGGGACTAAATTAAATTTCAGCTCAGCATATCATCCTAAGACTAACAAGAAGACAGAGAGGGTGAATTAGGTAGTCGAATACCTCCTTTGAATATATTGTATGGACCAAAATTATAGGTGGGAATAATATTTTCCTTTGGTAGATTTTTCTTACAACAAATCCTATCATGCATCCTTAGGCATGGCACCATTTGAAGCCTTGTATGGGCGGAAGTGTCGTACCCCTCTTAGTTGGGATAAATTGGAGGATAGGATCATAGTAGGACTTGAAATTCTTATGGAAATGGAGGAACAAATAAGGGTCATTAAGGGAAAATTGAAAGAGGCAACAAACCGACATAAGAGTTATGCCAACAAGAACCGAACTCTTAGATAGTTCACAATAGGGGACAAAGCTTTCTTGAGAGTCAAACCTCATAAATGCTCTATTTCTTTTGGAAAGTCTTCCAAGTTGGACCCAAGATATGTGGGACCATTTAAAATCTTGGAAGTGATTAACCCAATTTCTTATAGACTAGCTCTACCACCTACTCTGGCATGACTTCATAATGTGTTTCATGTTTCCTTGCTTAAGCCATATCATCCTGATGTGACTCATGTACTTCATTGGCAATCCTTGCGGGTACAAGATCTAGGAGTGGTGCTAGTGGAGCCCATTAGAATCTTGAATAGATGCAACGTTAAGTTGTGGAGTAGAGATATTGCTCAATTTAAGGTCCAATGGGACTAGTACTCAGAGGACATAGCTACTTGGAAGGATGCTGAAGAAATACAACGCTCCTTTCCACATTTTCTTTCTTGAAAAAGAAACTCAATAATTTTGTTTGGAAATTTTGGATTTAGATATTATGATATTTCACACTTTAAAATTATGATGTTGAAATAGAAATATATTTTGATGTGATGTTTAAATAGACATATATTTCAATGTGATGTTGAAATAGACATATATTTTGATGTGATGTTGAAATAGACATATTTTGATGAGATGTTGAAACAAACATAAATGTTCCAAATTTGATATGATGATCTTTTGTTCAACTTATTAGACATCGAGATGATGTCTCTTCCAAGAGGGGAAGGATGTCATAACCCAATTTTATTGCATATTTATTTAAATACAAAAAATTGAATTATTGATGAAATTCAGTTAACTATTAAATGGAGATTATGGAATATTCAAAAATTGAATGCAAGGAGTTGACTGATGTTGAATTTGTGAATCTTTAAAAATTATTTTATATGTCATCAAGAATTGAATGTTACTCATCAATTTGCAAGTGCAAGTGTGTGAAGTTGTAGGCTAACAAGTTGAAGGATGAGAACATGGTTGAAGTAGGATTGTTTAGCTAGATTGAATGGTAAGCTAGTTGGAATCTAGGTGCACACACCACAATGACATGATGACTTGCATTTGACTAATTTACATAAATAAGAAAATGATTTTTTTCTTGATTTGAACTATTTTAGTGCTTGCAAATGAATAGTTTGTAGATTAAGTGGTCTATTTTGAACTTTGTGATTTGAAGGAAATGAAAGCAAGCATTGTAAAGAAAATTATTTTCTTTAGTATAGAAATATATATATAAGATGCTCAAAATTAAAATTCAAGCTCCTTACCTTAAATGATAGCATATGGAATTTACAATTCATTGCCAAACAAGCAATTTGTATAAGAATGCATATATAATTATATATACATATATATGCATATATATAAGTGTATGTAAACCGAACACATATATATCCATATATATACATATATATAGATATATAGATATACACTATTAAAAATACATGGTAAATGTGAATGCAATCATTTAATTGCATATAAAAATACAAATATATAAGATATATATGTGTGTACATATACATACGTATACATATTCAAATTTGAACTGAAATTGAGTTGATAATTGATGTATTGTGAGTTGGACTGCGGAAAAATCAATGAAGATTAAAAGGAAGACCCACAAAGGTCATGGCCTGCCTAATCATAAAGGCATTATTCAAAATTAGAGGGTTCACTTGGAAGGATAGCCATAACGGCAACACCCAGTTGCATGCAAAAGAAAACACTTTTCTTTGTTTCCATTTTGGAGTGAATAGTGCAAAGGAGAAAAGAAGCAAACAAAGGAAAAGAAAGAATCGACAACAAGGAAAAAGCAAATTAGAGTACACAAGGGTGGAGAAAAATTAGAGAAAATTCTCGACTAAAAGGCTTGACAATAGAGGTAATTCAATTTATTTTTAATCAATATCAATTTCTTTATCTTTATTTCCATGTTAAAATAATGAATGTTATGAAATTTGATGAATAATTGATAGCACAATAATATGTATAATTATCTGATTGTGTGATGGCTTAATCCAATAGTAAAAAACTTAGCAACCACCCTTTGGGATTACATTTCCTACGACCTACTCTTGCTTAGTCTTGGAAAGGAATCCTTATCGACTAGTTTTCTATGCTAACCAAGGCGTCGAATCCCCCCTTAAGATGTGACTATTATGTTAGATCACATGGTAATGTAGCCACATCGTGGCTTTCAAAAAATCTTGTCCTGATTAATGTGTACACTTTGTGTCTGAATTTTGTAGATGGTTTGCATACCAAACCTACATAGAGGATATAATCCTTTGTACTATCTTCAAACGTATTGACTACATTTCATTCTCAAATGTGTCACCTTCCATTATCAACTAGCTCGATAATGGCAAAGGGAAAAGGCCCATTGTAGGGTAATGTGGAAACCATAGTTGCATAAAGAGGAATGCCCCTCGAATTTAAGAACTGATAGAATGTAAAAGTTTGGGCTTCTTTGTAGCCTTGTAAGGAATCAATCCTCAATATCGATAGGTTTAATTTTTCTTGAATAACACTTAGATATGGGTTTGCATGATGTATTTGTTGCATGCACTATGGGTTAGGTCAAAATGCCCATAAGGGTAATATCAAATGTTATTTTGATGGTTAAGAAAGAAACCACCCGACAAGAGAAATGGGTCGAACCAAAAGCAACCTAGGGTTTTTTGTTGTAGGCATAAAGTAATGATGAAATTGAAACTCCCTTGCATTCTTAAATGAAATAATTGCTTAGGAAATTCATCGACAACCATATCGAACTTGGTTTCTTATTTATTAAAAGTTGCTAATCGTAATTCTAGGGATGGAAGTATTCAAGGTCTGGATAATAGAATATGTCCTTAATATTGAAACTAGAATATTTGATTTATTTATTTTTTGAACATAATGGAAAACCCATTCTATTTGAAATGGTGGACACTTACTTGTAAGGTGATCATTCAGTATGTAAATAGTTTGATATCAACAAGCTAAGTAAATGACATTATTATCTTTAAATATAATTTGTTTAGTATGAAATAGTATTTCAATGATGTAAACAAAGGTTAATATTTTTCAAATAACTATGTTATATTAAAAGAATGACAATGTAGTTGGAAACAACCTTGCTTTATAAATTGTTTAGTATGAAAATAACTTGATTTATAACTATTTAGTAAGAAATGGTACTTAATCTATTCAAACGATGAATGTACATGTGTAAACAAAATTTCTTTATAACTATTTAGTAGGAAACAATACTTATTTTGTTCAAACAATGAATGTACATATGAAAACAACTAGATTTACATCTGTTTAGTAGGTAACAATACTTGTTTTCTTTAAACAATGAATGTTCATATGTAAGCATCTTGTTTTATGACTGTTTAGTAGGAAACAATATTTATTTTGTTCAAACAATGAATATTCTCAAGAAAACAACAATGTTAGAAAAATACAATAGCGAAAAAATGCAATAACAATATGTGTGAAATTGTTAGAATAAACTTGTTATGTTTTCTTTATTTGACAAGAAATTTCAATTGGAATACTATTTTAAGATTTCAATATGAATTAATGATTATTTCATAATGTATGAAAAAAATTTAACATTATTAGGCACATATATGTGTATGCACATAGAATTCATCTATGTACATACACATACTTGTGACATACCTTCTTTTGTTTTTAGTATATTTTTGTAAGGAAAATGCTTATGATGAGAAGTAGACACTAGTCATAGGAATGATATGATTGATTATTGAAATACTCTGTGAATCATAAAATATAATTTCCATTTAGATTATAGATTAGTATTATGTTTTTCTTTTGAAGACATTTGTGAAAGAATATTTTAAATACTTGAACAAAATAGTGATACCTTAGTTGACTAGAGCATCTATGGGTAGTTATTGCTAGAGGGTAGATAGCTTTTATAGAAGAAAGTTACCTTCGAGGATGAATGCCGAAATGGAGTTCAAAGAGTATTGGTTTTCTTTACCACAACCTATTGTTTGTTGTTGCAACACACTTATTATGCTTGGCCAAGCATTATTGTTCATTATGTATGTATGAATGAACTTTTTGATTTCACTCTTTATCATTCCTAGCATAGATCTTGCACTTTATTTTCTAATTTGTAGATAGAAATTTCATGTTGATGTGTGGGCACGCACCAGATTCCACCTTGCAAGGTGTTCTCTTGCTAAATTTTCCATGTAGGGACAGGCATTCTTCAAGTCAAAAGAATACTGGGGAAGCATAAGCTTAGTGGTTGGGTGTTAGAGCACTTTAACCATGTTCTCGTCCACTAGTGGAGTCAAGCATCAAGAAGAACTAGAGTTGTTCACAAGACTATTATAGTCTATGATGTAACTTGATGTAATTCATTCATGTACTTGTTGAAAAATGTATTATGTAATGACATTGTGGTCTTAGGAGCCAAGTAAAACTTGATATTGTAATTTGAATTTTGAAGTAAATATAAGAATCTTGGACTTATTGTAAATGGACACGTGTAGCTATGATTGACTTTAGCCACTAGTTATGTCTTTTTAATTTGGAGTATATTCATGTGTCATTTACAATACTATTAATTAAGTAATAATTTAGAATGGGTTATTTCATTGAATGTCAAATGTAAATATTACTTAAATTGTAATTTGTCTTGAAGATTGTTGCTCCCAAGTTTCTATAAATGGGATTTTAGGGCCAGTTATAGGGGTTAAAATTTTGCGTCCCAGGTGGTCTAGGTTGGAAAATTGAGCTCATGTAAGAGAAGTTTGTAATTCACACATAGATGAATATAACAATATGAAGTCTAGGGTACATTCTGATTTTTAATGAGCTTAATTATTTTTACAGTAGCAACAACTTATGAATAAAAGTGCGAATTCAAAAATAGATTCTCTCTTATGTATTTTGTCCTCCAAATTATAAATAAAGAGATTAAGGATCTTTTATTTATCTTCAATAGTTTTGGTTGAATGAATTATTTTATTTCTGGTTTGGTTCAACGAACTAATTAAATACTTTAATAAGATCATAGAAACTTGTGAGAGGAGATTCAAGGATTGCTAAGAAGTTTTGTTTTTGATATAGTGAGTTTACTATTGTAATGCAATATGTCAATAGTCTAAAAATGTTGAGTCTAATTGCCAATGTATTACAGATTGTTACAAGTGTGACTCTGTTACCCAAAGATAAAACACTGGTTTATTTGTTTGTTCATCTTGAATGTAAATGAGTTAGCCCTACACCTGACCAAGAGCACAAAATGAGAATGAAAATCATTTAAACATTTTTAAATACAACATTTCATTATGAAATATCACTCATTCCTTGCTTTAGATAACAATTTGCTTAAGGGTTAGCCAAATCCTTGAGGCATTTTATCTATTAGCTTCTAACAGGAATGTATATTTTTTGTTTCAATGTTTATGAGAAAATGGCAGAGGAATATCATATGAACATTATCGAGATCACCTCTTGGGTTTCATAGAGCCCAAACAGTAGAAGTAAGGGCCTAGTAATCCTTATTTGTTGGCCAATCCTTACCTTTTCTTATCATTGAATTATGACAAATTCATAGGTATCTGGTCATATCAAGTTTGGTTCTACAAAAATAACCAATAGTCCCATCAACAAGGTAACCCGCCAACACACCATTAGGGAAAACTTCACTATAGTCTGTGCCAACAACAAGGTGTGCCATAGGTCACCCTTCTTCAATCATCCCATCAAGAAGGTAATCCACCAACACAACATAGAGGAAACCTTCAATATAGTTTTTCCTAGCAACAAGGTGTGCCATACGACACCCTTCTTCAATCATCCCATCAAAAAGGTAACCCACAAATACACCATTAGGGAAACCTTTAGTATAGTTCATCCCAACAATAAAGTGTGCCACAAGGTACCTTTCTTTAATTGTCTCATCAACAAGGTAACTTGTCAATGCACCATCAGGGGAACCTTCAGTATAGTTCATCCTAGCAGAAAGGTGTGCCACATGGCACCCTTCTTTATTCATCCCATCAACAAGGTAACCTACTAACACACCATCAGGGAAACCTTTAGTATAGTCCATCCCAGCAACAAGGTGTGCCACAAGGCACCCTTCTTTAGTCGTCCCAGCAATAAAGGTAACATGCCAATGCACCATCAATGAAACCTTTAGTATATTATGTCCTAGCAACAAGGTGTGCCACAGGGCACCCTTCTTCAGTCATCCCATCAACAAGGTAACCTATCAATGCACCATAAGGGAAACCTTCAACATAGTTCATATCAACAACAAGGTGTGCCACAAGGCACCCTTCCCAATTTTTCCTACCAAAAAGGTGTCCCACTAACACATCAATAGTGTAACTTCATTATAATTCATCATAGCAACAAGGAGTGAACCCTTCTTACAAACAACAAGGACCTAATCCGCTCTATGTTCAAAATACATACCAAGGTCTGATACCCCCATTGTATCCAACTTATGACCAAAGCATGGTAGGACAACAAGGCTATTACATGCAAGACTTGCAAACAAAGGTATTGAAAGTAGAGATGGAACTACAACTAGAGGTGATGAATTATAAAATAAAAGAAATGAAGGTAGGGAAAGCAAAGAAGACCTACACCATTTAGGAAATATGTCCATTCCCATTTGATTGCTCCATCACTACACTACCTTTTTCAAAAAACTTTGAAATAACCAAGCTCAAAAAGTACAAAGGAAAAGGGGATCTAGTAGAGCACACAAAAGACTTCTCAGTGTCATGTATGGAGGTACAAAACAATGACAATTACCTCATCAGGTTCTTTCCACACAGCCTTATAGGTCATGCTATGGAGTGGTTTTCCCATCTATCACTGGGAATTAAAACCTTCAACAAACTATCTAGAAAGTTCATAAGCCACTTCTAATTCAACATAGAACAAGACACCACCATCACAAGTTTATCTATAATCAAATAGATTCAAGGAGATTCTGTTACCTCTTACTTATAGCAATGAAGACACAAAGCTAGTTGATGCAAATGGCCCATTCCCAGAAAAGAGTTGGTAGACATCTTCATCTAAAATGTCCTACTTGAGATTAACTACCAAATCACTATGTTATGTCCTATAGACTTTGAAGAAACAATAGAAAATGGATTACATGTTGAGAGAGCCCTCATAGCAAGGGGAGTCCTTAAATTGAACATCTCAAAAGATAGTCCCTCTAGTTCAAATGATATACTAAAATCTGGGCAAAGAACAAAAGCATTACAAACGATGGAGTAGTTGATGTGAGAACTCAATGACATGCACAAAATGTACCTCAAAATAATCCACAAGTGGCACAAATGACCTACATTCCAAATGGTACACAAAACAACCAACTTTCCTATCCCAAGAACAATCAGGTAGTCAACCAACAAACAAATCAAGGAGGGAAATAGAGACAATATGATCAACCCAGGAGGAAATTCTTAATACTAGGAGAATCACTTGAAATAATCATGTGTAAAATAGTACAGTAAAACCTCATCAAGGTGAATGATCATCCAAACTATGAGGAACCTAGCTTCAAGACACCATGGTACAATGAGAAAGATGTGTGAATTCCATAAGATCAAAGGACACACAACCAACAATTTCATTAGATTCAAACAAATCATCCAATACTTGCTATACAAAGGAGAAGTAGATGAACATCATATCAAGAACAAGGACCTTCAAATATACACCAAACCAATCCCAAACAACACTAAAATAAATGACAAAGGAAAGGACCAGGATTATCATAATGCTAACTATATCTACGATGACATAGTTTTAGGAACCCTCTCTCAAGCTCATGATAATAGGGAAAATGTAGTCACTATATGAGGTGGAGACAACAGCTACAATGTAACTACTCATCAAGGGAGAGTTACAATACAAGAAGCCCCACCTATACCTACAACTAAGGCATAAAATGAATATAGAATTGTAGACCATCTAAGGATGACTCCTACCTTAATCTCAATCCTAGAGTTGTTAAAACTATCAATCGCACATAGGGAAATACTTGAAAAAGAATTGGAAGCATTGGTCCCCAAAGACCTTGATCCAAATCAGTTCCAAGCCATTTTTGGAAAAATCATAACCAACAATCATTTAGTCTTTTATGAGAAAGATCTTCCCTGAAGGATGTTCCACAACCAAGCCCTATACATAGAGGTTGGTGTCCACAAGAACATGGTCAAATGGGTGTTGATAGATAATCTTGTAGGTCTAAACATCTATACCTTGAAATTCATCAAACAGTTGGTGTATTTTGATGATGTGATAGATAAAGCAAGGAGTATCACCATAAGGGCCTATGATGACCTTGAAAGGAATTTTGAAGGAACAGTTAGGCTACCAGTGCAGATAGGACCATCCACGATGGAAACCACTTGTCAAGTACTTAACCTTGAATCAATGTATAACCTACTCCTAGGATACCCTTGGATTCACACATTACAAGTAGTCCCTTCCACCTTCCACCAATGCCTAAAGTCTCCCCATGAAGGAAAAGAGGTAACCTTATATGCCAATCTTGAACCATTCCATTTTTGTGCAAAATTGGAAGAGAAGTATAATAAGATCCAACACATATCTAGCAATGGCATAGCCTTCCACTCATTCTCATATGGAAACCCTTCCACTCTACCATCAAACTCAACCAAGATCATATCAAGAGAGCAACCAAAAATAGAAACCAAGGTTCAAGTACTTGATAGGGGTAATGGGAATTACCACTTTAACCAAGAATTTTGTATTGGTATGCTCCCACCAACAACTAAAATCTATGGAGGTCTAAAAGAGATTAATCCTACTCAGACAGTGCAAATGATAGCCAAAGCCACGATTTTCACCAAGTGGGGAGACATGAAAGATGATGAGATATTCAAAGAGGACCAAGAAGAGCTAGAATGACCACAAACCCTTCTATTAGACCCTAACAATAAAGGCTAACAACTATTTAAATAGATGGGATACAATGGAATGGTTGGCCTTAGGATAAACAAACAAGGTAGATGGGAGCCTATCATAGTAGAACAAAGAAAGGAAAATATGGGACTAAGTTATGAGTCAAAAGACATGGTTACTCAAAAAATCAGATGAATCCCTTTTAAGAAACAAGAAAATTCAGCTAGTATTAAGGCACTGGATATCTACAATATCATGGAAAATTATTTACATATCAAAGACTTATTTGACAACTTTAGCATTGATAGGTTCCCTCTCCAGTTTATCAAATCCATTCCCAATATCTATTATCAGTTTGGAACAAACTCTAATGAATACGAATGGTACTCTCCTTTATTTTTCACTAGATATAGCTCCCCCACTTCTAGTAATGATGACCTAGACACCTAGTGGGAAAAATATACCAGAGCCATACTAACCATTTCACCAACCTCCGTAAGATTTTCATTAGAAGATGATATCCTCCCACTTTGTTACCCGTAACTGATAGATTGGGACCAACAACAACATACACCTATTTTGGATCAATTCTAGAATGATGAGGAAATCGTGGAGTTCATGGGACTTCAAACATACATATGAGCTAGAGAACACAAAGCAAGGTTCGTCATGGAGCTCAAATAGGATGCATACTTTGGTGGAGATATTAAAGCTTCAAAAAACTGAAAATAAAAACATACAGATCAAAGGGAGGTCCCCTAGAGAAAACCACATGTGTCTCTATCAGATCCGTAAAAGAAGAAAATAAAGGATGCATCTGAAGGTGAAAACCTCATAGAGGCACCCAAGGATGGAGGGTTCAATCTCCCCATATTTGACTACCAAGAAAGATCAACACTCCTAGTAGAAGAAGCAGAGTTCATAAATGTTGACATCACAGAGAATTCAAAAATCACATACCATGTGGCATCCCTTGATCCCAAAGAGAAAGAAAAGTTTACAACATTCATCAATGACAAAAAGGTAAATTTTTCCTAGACCTATGCTAACATGCCTGGACTAGATCCAACATTAGTGGTACATCATTTAGCTATAGTCCTTGGATTAAAGCCTATCAAGAAAAAATTTCAGAAAAATGCATCCTCAGATAGCATTACTAGTAAATTTAGAACTAAAGAAACTAATAGATGTGGGTTTTATTAGACCCATTGATTATCCACAATGGATATCAAATCTAGTACTAGCGTCAAAGCCTACTGTGGGCATAAGGATTTGCACAGATTCTAGAGACCTGAACAAGGCCTATCCAAAGGACAATTTTCCATTTCCAAGTATTGACATGATCATGGATCTAATAGAAAGGCATGATATGCTATCCTTAATGGATGGTTTCTTTGGATATAACCAAATAAAGATCTCTCTAGACGATCAACACAAAACAACCTTTACTTGTGCTTGGGGACCTTTTTTTGGAATGTAATGCCCTTTGGCCTAAAGAATACAGGAGAGACATATCAAAGAGAAATGAAAACCATATTCTATGATATGCTACATACCATCATGGAAGATTATGTGTATGATATTCTAGTAAAATCTGTCAAAAGGAAATATCACTTATCAAATCTTGCAAGGGTGTTTGATCGGCTTGAAAAATATAATCTAAGACTCAACCCTAAGAAGTCTGTGTTCAGAGTAACATCTAGAAATTTGTTAGGGTACATAGTGTCAAGAAGGTGGATTAAAGTGGATCCTGCAAAAGTAAAAGCTATACTAGAGATTCCTCTATCAAAAACACTAAAACAACTGGGGAGTTTATAGGGAAAGTTGTAGTCCATCAGACAATTTATTGCACAATTGGCAGATAAATGTCACCCTTTCACTCATATTCTACACAAGGATATCACCTTCAAGTGGGATGGGAGATGTAACCAAGTGTTCCAACAAGTCAAGGATTACCTACTTACTCCTCTTGTACTCATGCCGCCTATCCAAGAAAAGAAAATGGTTCTCTACATGTCTACCACACAAGCAATGTTGGGAGCTTTCCTAGCCTAGCTAGATGCTAACAACAAAGAAAGAGTGGTCTATTACATCAATTGAACTCTGGTGGGCTACGATTTTAACTACTCACCCATAGAAAGAGTGTGCCTTTCAATCATATTTGCAACACAAAAGTTGAGGCACTATATATTAAATAGAAAGGTAAAGTTGATTTCAAAACTAGACCCATTAAAGTAGCTACTAGCAAAAGAAGCCCTAACAAGCTGAAATACTAAATGGGTGATGATTCTAAGTGCATTTGATATAGATTATGTGGATAGAAGAGCCATAAAGGGACAAATCATAGCAAACCAGCTGGCCAAATCACCCATAGATGATCACAAGCCATTGATAGTGGACTTTCTAGATGAGAGTATCTCGATGATAGAACATATAGGCCATTGGATTCTATAATTTGAAGGGTCCGACACTCAACATGGCTTTGGAGCAGGTGTTCTATTTCTCACACAACAAGGATATAGTATACCCAAGGTATATAAGATTTCTTTTCCATGCATGAAAAATATCTCAAAGTATCAAGCTCTTATCACAAGGCTCAAAATGGCTATTGAATGGAGAATAAAAGAGCTACAGGTCTTCAAAGATTCTCATCTAGTGATCAAATAGGTGAATGATGAGTACCAGACAAAAGATGACAAGTTGGTGTCATATAAAAGGATGGTGGAAAACTTCAAGGACTCAAAAACCTTTGAGAAAATTCTTCGGATCAACAACAAAGCTTCCGATGTAATGGAAACAATAGGCTCACTACTTGTTATTCCATAGAATGTTCTTAAGTATTAGTTCCTCATCGAACAACTGCTTGTACCTACATTCAACATCTTGGAATTAAAACTAGTATGTGTTGTTGTTAGTTCTAACTCCCCATGGTACCAAGACACCTTTGACTACATCTAGCATGGTATCATACCACTTGACCTAATGACCACTGAAAAGAAAACCTTCGCCCATAGGACTTCTCGATTTAAAATCCTAGGAGATACTCTATACCATTGTAGTCTAGATGGTATGTTACTTTGGTGTATCAATGCAAAAGAAGCACAAATGACCTTACAAGAGGTAAATGAAGGTGTTTATAGGTCTCATTCTAGCAAACCTAACCTAGTCCAAAAATTCTCAAACTATGATATTATTGGCCCTCCATGGAACATGAATGCATTCTGTATTCTAGAAAGTTTCGTCAATGCCAACAACATAGTGACCTAGTTCATGCACCAACATAGGAATTGAGACCCATCACCACATCATGAAATTTCTCGTAATGGGGATTAGACCTAGTAGGAAATATTTTGTCTACTTCATCTAGCGGGCACAAGTTCATTATCACAACAACAAAGTATTTCACTAAATGGATAAAGTCAATTCTATTAACCTATATCACTAGAAAGCATATATCAAAATTTATTTTGAACTATCTGATTTGTAGGTATGGAATTCCCCATACAATCATAATGAACAACATAACCCCATTCAAAAATCAAGATGTCCAAGAACTTGATGGGATTCTTGGAAATTTTTAGAAATTTCTGTGCAAATGGGGCATGGTTGGTTACTTTTATAGGAATAGAGGTCTGATAGTTTGGGTTTAGGGTTCCTGATCTCTCATGAAATATGATCAGTCTTCTTTAGAAACCCTATTGTTATATTTCAATGTTGACTTGTTGTGGAGGGTGACCGGTCACTTAAGTTGTCTAATTGAGCCTTCCTTTCATGTTCTTATTGGCCCCTTTTACCCAACCTATTAGTCTCTTTAGGCCACTTAAGCTTAAATTTTTATACCACCGAAGGTTTTACTAGTCGGTCCCACCTGCATATTCTACATGTCCTATATACAGTTTGGCTAACTATCTGATCATGGGTTTTGATCTAGACCGTTCCTCGCAAACCTCATAGGTTTTCCTATTGATGTCACTAAAGTAGTGCAAGGTCTGCGAGATGTCGCCATCTGGCATATACGGAGGAGTGGGGTCTTTTCCCAAGGCACCAGCAATGACTGTTGGATGTCATTTCACTAGTGGAATTTTAATCATAGGGATTAATAAAGACCATCCCTCGGAGGCCTCACACGAGCAAAGTAAATGTTCCTAAAGTAGTGTGAGGTTTGTGAAAAAGTGACACATTGCCTGGGTCTTGAAGCAACAGGGCTAGGTGGGGCCTGTTGTTCAATTGCGACCTCTTGTTTCCATAGGCTATGATTGGCATTGCTCTTTCCCAGGCGGTGATGTGGAATTTCAATGATCATCAACTCAATCTGAGTCGTCTGACTGGCCAGGTCCGTTCTACATCAATGGTACAATTTCAAAGAAGTAACTGATCATCTATGTGAGGATCTTTTAGGCTCTGAAACTTATTTTATTAATGGCGTGAGTATTTGTGAGGATTTTCTCCTGATCTCCTCGCGTGCGAGCAGTAACCTCCTGATAGAAACAATGATGCACTATACACCAGAAATAAATTTGTGGTGGCAATATCAGCCACTAATCGTTCGCATACCCGTGTGAACATTTGGGAAATTAATACTCCCTGCACCTGATTATTCTATAAGTAACAATTGAATTGCTCTATATTATCAGTGCAATTTTTGAGTTGGGTAGGTAGTGGATTTTTTTAGAATCTCTAAGTTACATTTCTTCAATGGATAAATTCGAGCCACGCTGAAGTGCAAGGATAGGTGCAGGAAGTTCATAGAAATTAAAGGAATGGTGTCCTCTGGACGTTCCTAAGGCAAGTGCCTGGGGTATGGGCAGGAGGTCGGCGCATTGTAATTCCCCTATTGTTCTTTCTTCAAGTTTTGGTAGTGATGGTTCTGAGACTAACTCAGATTATCATTGTTATCTTGTGACCTTGACTGAGCTCATGGGTGTAAACAAAGAGGTCCTTGTAGTTGCACCAATAACTACAATGGCACCATGCCAGGTTGTTGGTGTTTGTGCTAATGAGGATGAAATGAAGAAGGTGGTTCCACCTCTAATTGAGGTGAGAACTAGAAGCGGTCACCTGTATCGGGGCCGTGTGTCAACCAAATGATTGTTGGTGTTGGGTGTGTTGCTTGTGGGTGGTGTTTTTTCTCGATGTTTCATCTTGTAGATGTGGATGTGTGTGTGTCTGGCACACTTTTTTGTTTTCTCTCTAGCTGGTTACTGGGTGTAACCATTTTTTGATTCCTCGGATCATGCATAATGCTTTCTAATGATGAGGAATGTGAATTCAAATTTCATGTTGAATGAAATTCATTTGAAATGAACAATGTAGCCCAATGCTTTGTTGCTCTCCTATCCTACGAAGGATATTTAACGACTCATTTTTTAAGGTCAGATTTTTGTATCCAGTGGCTTAGTTTTCTTGTACAACCAATTTTGTTTATTGAAGGTTCTGCTAACGATATTAGCTAGTGTGTTATCTTTATGGATATGAATATTATAGAACAAGTAGTCAATGCTTATGTAATTATAGATACTGAAGCAATAAAGAACAATTAATTAGAACAGTTGCTCTCTTGGTTTTGTTTCATAGGTTGTGAATGATTTTATCAATGATATATTCATTCAGCTTCAATGGTATATTTGAATGTGTATATCATTTTCATGCTTTAACTTAATAAGTTAATTAAATTGCTAAAAATGAGTTGTAGATTTGTGATATCGTCTTCAAGATTTGTTAAGTAGTAGTGTTTTGATAGCTGAAAATCTCATGGTGTAAATCACTATGGTGATATGTTCAAAGTATCTGGGTTGTGTTTTATGTGACTCCTGCCCAATGGGTGAGGCACTGGTTAATCTTTTTAAGATCCCTATTTGAGAGTACAGAGGTGGGTTCTAAGCACGGTGATTTAAATCTGAACAAATTTAACACATCAAACCTTGTCTCTTTGGAGATTTAAATCTTATATTGAAGGCTTCGGTCCTGTTGCTTTTTTGATAATTGTTATCATTCTTTGGTTTGCCAATACCATAATAATTACTATCTCATTGCGTGTGTAAGGAGTGTAATCTATAAGAAGAAGTGTTCTTACCAATCATAAAACTTTCTTATGAACACACCTAGGTTTACCCACCTTGGTTTCATAGAGCCAAAAGTGTAGGAGATGTCAGTCTTTGACTGAATCTTGTTAGTTGGCCACTAGCCTTAGTGGTTCTTTGTTATGGAGGTTGGCAACCTCTTAGAGAATCTCAAAGCCTAGCTGGGTTGCATTTAAAAAAAAACCAACATAATGGCAACTCTACTGGGGAACAGATTCATATGTTTGGTTGCAGACAGTGTTCTTAAGAGTCACTGCATAGAGTCAAATGGTTTTCCATTCTGAATTTACATGGTGAATGTTTTCAAACCTGGAAGGAAGGAGTTGTTGAAATGAACCTAAATGTCTCAATGATCTGTGGTGTCTCATTGATTTAGGTGTTTTAGTTGAATTGCATTTTATTTGGGAGAACTTTTGAGAAATTTTAAAAAAAAAGAGAAAAAAGAAACCACAACAGTTGGAGGCGGCTATCCAGAATCATTTGTTTAAATGAAGTTGAATGTTAAATTTGGATGGTGATGGATTGGGTTTTGAAGAGATTGGTAACGACATGGTGTGACTTTGTTGTGGGTAAAAACCTAGAATCTATCAAGCTTTGAAAAGGAATTTCATATTTCTTGTGAAATTCAGTCCTCTGTTACAGAGGTGGCGACTCTGTCTGAAGAACTAGTTGATGAATAAAGGAAAAGTCTCAGATCTGTAGTACTTATAGTCAGGGAGAGAAAATTAACAATTGCTACCAAAATTACCAGGTATTTCATCCAATCTAAATAGTTCACTATTTCTAATTGTAAAGGGTGTTTATAATTAAGGACGAAAAATATTTCCAAATTAGATGTTTAGCATCAAGCAAGGGGGACAATGATTAGATTTTCCATACTTCTAATGATGCAATATGTAAAAGAATTTATGAAACATGTTTATGTTGCACCATATTTCTGAAAAGAAAAGAATAATAACTTCAGTCACTAATGGAATCATGGTTGAGATGGTAAATGATATGTTTGATAAACATGTATTGTTTTGACAAATTCTAAATGGGTATAAGTAATTTCCGATATGTAAGGTCAGACATAAGTATGCAAAGAGAAGAAGTTGCATTATTCCCTTTAGGATTCTTGGTAACTCAAAGGTATATGCCTCTTATTTTTAGTGATGTCAGTGGTTACCCTAATCCAATTCCTAGGAAGATTAGGAAGTATTTGCCTAAATACACAAGGAAAAGTATAGAATCAACCTCTAAGCATTTACAACATTTTGTAGATGTAATGGGAGATTATGAAATCACTCATGAGGATGTTGTTATAAAGCTTTTTGTGCAATCCTTAGGGGGTGATTCTATGGATTGGTTTTCTTATTTGCCTGCCTATTCTGTTAATTCATGGAATTAGCTGGTGATAGTTTTTATGGAACAATTTGGTGAAAGAGTCAATCCCAACATATTAAGAAAATGTTTTATGGGAATCCACATAAAAGAAGAGGAGCTAGTCCCATATTTTAATTTCAAATTTTCAAGAGCTTTAAGAGAAATCGCTAGAGAAATAAGGCCAAGCGAGGTTGAATGCTTAGTTGTATATCTTGGTGCTTTTGACAAGAGGATGGGTTATTTATTAAGGGATAAAAATCCTACAAACTTGCACCAAGCATATCAAATGGCTATGAAAATTGAAAACAATATGAAATACTCAATGATGAAAGGGTATATAGCTACAAGTATTGATTACCCTAGCCTATCTCATACTAGTAAAATGTTCGTGTTGGCTTCTCAAAACACTGATTGTGATAAGGGTGCTTTGAAAACTATAATATCTTCACCACTACAGTGTGATGATAATGAAATCCAAGTTGAGAGCCATTCCAGTTTGAATGATGATGATTAAACTTCTCTTGTCCTAGCATTGTATGAAATGAAGAGGCAGGAGGAGGAATCACCATATGAGTTTTTCTTGAGATTTTTAGAAGCCTTAAAACAAATCCCTAGAGATCATAGACCTAATGACTATGAATGCATTGATTTATTTTGTGAAATTTATGAATCGAGGCTAAGTTCTTTACCAAAAGAATTGAAACCTGCTAATTTGGCCAAAGTCATTTAGTGGATAGAGATTGCAGAATCAACTAAGAATGTGTCTACACAAAATGAAGATAATGCTTTCTCTTTTGAAGAAAGTTGGATAATTATAGAGGAATTTGAGGGGAAAAATGATGTAGGATTATGTGAGACATCCATTGTGTTTCCTAATCTTGATTGTAATGGTCATGTCACTGAGATTTTGTTATAAGCCAGTGATTGTGATTTTAGAGGTAATGATTGTAGTACTGAGGATGGAACTGAGTTTTTCTTTTTACCAAAGTTGTATGGAAATAAGGAGCCTCATGATTGTACTTGTTTCCAAATGAAGGAACAACTGTTAGATGATAAATATTTAGAGTATACTCCAGGTATACTAGCAATGGAACAAGTTTATTGTATAAATGTTAAGGAATTTGAGGAAAATGATGTGTGTGATCAGAAGAATAGTACTAGAGATAACCAATATATTGATAAATATATGGGTATTATGGATTGTCCTAGCTGCCTATGTGAAGTTGAGATGGATGTGTTGTTGCCTTCTGACATTGATATTGCTGGTGAAATTTTTTTAGCTTATAATGAAGGTGACATTGATATTGTTGGTGAAAAGTTTTCAACTTGTGCTGAAATTTTCACTTATAAATTAACACATACAACAGGTGGTACTAAGAACAGGGAGGCTAGTGCATATTGCTATTCTTCTATTACCCATGATGAGATTGATATTTTTGACCCTGTTTTTGAGGGATTTCATTTGACAATAAATGAAGAAGTGCAAGGGAAGATATATATTGAGAGGCCTGAGATGAATGTGTTTACACATTCCCTAGAGAGTGATGTTGCTAATATTGCTGACATTTGTAATGCCAGGATGTATTCCAAATCGATAGAGTTCAGGTGTTGGCAACCATGATTATGTGGGAAATTCTGGGGTGAGGATTCCCTGAGATATGTATCATCTTTGTTGAGCAATGGAAGTGTGGATAACATGCACACAATTTTGTATGAGAATTTTCAGTTTGATGTACAAAATTATGATGATGCCAGAATGTGTGATGCTGCAGACCTGATTAGTTATAAATGTTTCCACTTCTTAGCTCATTCAAGCCAACATCCTATGAAATATGACCAAGGGCAGATTAAGGTGAAATATTATCAGGGTCATATGTTGCTTTTAAAGTTTAGGTACAGGGCATTGATGAAATTGGTGCAGGGGAGTATTAGTAAACATTATGATACTTCTAGGTATATTGATCACCCCATTATTTTTGAAGCATCAAGAAGTAAAGACTGTAGACTTGGTTTGCTCCAGGTACCTGATAATTTTGTTTTTGACAGAGGCAAGTTTTAATTTTCTTGTTTGGTGGCCCGAGGCCACCAATTTTGTATGCACAAGTCCAATTGACAAAGCATGGTGAAATATATGTCAAGGTACTTGTGTAATTTAGTGATCCGGTCTATGAAACCATATATTCTAGATTCTTGTTATGCCCGTAGGGGGCATACATCCCCAGTCAGAGCCACTAATGGGATTCTTGGAAATTTTCCAAAATTTTCATCCAAATGGGGCATGGTTGGTTACTTTTACAAGACTAGAGGTTTGATAGTTTGGGTTTAAGGTTTCTGATCTCTTGTGAAATATGATCAATATTCTTTAGAAACCCTATTGTTATATTTCAACGTTGACTTGTTGTGGAGGGTGACCGGTCACTTAAGTTGTCTAATTGAGCCTTCCTTTTGTGCTCTTACCGACCCCTTTTACCCAGCCTATCGGTCTCTTTTGGCCACTTAAGCTTAAATTTTTATACTACCGACGGTTTTACTTGCCAGTCCCACCTGAATATTCTACATGTCCTATATGCAGTTCGGCTAACCATCCGATCATGGGTTTTGATCTGGACCGTTCCTCGCAAACCTCGCAGGTTTTCCTACTGATGTCACTAAAGTAGTGCGAGGTCTGTGAGATGTCACCATTCGGCATATACGGAGGAGTGGGGTCTTTTCCCAAGGCACTAGGAATGAATGATGGATGTCATTTCACTAGTGGAATTTTAATGATGGGGATTAATAAAGACCATCCCTCACAGGCCTCACACGAGCAAATTAAATGTTCCTAAAGTAGTGCGAGGTTTGTGAAAAAGTGACACATGGCCTGGCTCTTGAAGCAATAGGGCTAGGTGGGGCCTGCTATCCAATTGCAACCTCCTATTTCTATAGGCTATTATTGGCATTATTCTTTCCTAGGCGATGATGTGGAATTTCAATGATTGTTGACTCAATCTGAGTCATCTGACTTGCTAGGTTCATTCTACATCAATGGTACAATTTCAAAGAAGTAACCGATCATCTATGTGAGGAGCTTTTACACTCTGAAACTTATTTTATTAATGGCGCGAGTTCTTGTGAGGATTATCTCTTGATCTCCTTGCATGCGAGTGGTAACCTCCTGATAGAAACAATGATGCACTGTATGCCATAAATAAATTTGTGGTGGCAATATGAGCCACTAATCGTTTGCATACTCGTGTGAACATTTGGGAAATTAATACTCCCTGCACTTGATTATTCTATAAGTAATGACTGAATTGCTATATATTATCAATGTAATTTTTGAGTTGGTAGGTAGTGGATTTTTTTGCAATCTCTAAGTTACATTTCTTCAATGGATAAATCTGAGCCATGTCGAAGTGCAAGGATAGGTGTAGGAAGTTCACATAAATTAAAGGAATAGTGTTCTCCAGACGTTCCTAAGGCAAGTTCTTGGGGTATGGGCAGGAGGTCGGGCCATTGTAATTCCCCTGTTGTTCTTTCTTCAAGTTCTAGCAGTGATGGTTTTGAGACTGACTTAGATTATCACTATTATCTTGCGACCTTGACTGAGCTCATGGGTGTAAATGAAGAGCTCCTTGCAGTTGCACCAATAATTGCAATGGCACCATGTTAGGCTGCTAGAGTTCGTGCTAATATGGATAAAATGAAGAAGGTGGTTTCGCCTCTAATTGAGGTGAGAACCCATAAGTGGTCACTTGTACCGGGGCCGTGTGTCAACCAAATTATTGCTGGTGTTGGGTGTGTTGCTCGTGGGTGGTGTTTTTTCCCAGTGTTTCATCTTATAGATGTGGATGTGCACGTGCCTGGCACACTTTTTTGTTTTCTCTCTAGCTGGTTACTGGGTGTAACCATTTTTTGATTCCTCGGATCATGCACAATGTTTTCTAATGATGAGGAATGTGAATTCAAATTTCATGTTGAATGAAATTCATTTGAAATGAACAATGTAACTCGATGCTTTGTTTCTCTCCTATCCTATAAAGGAGATTTCACAGCTCATTGTTTAAGGTCAAATTTTTGTATCTAGTGGCTTAGTTTTCTTGTACAACCAAGTTTGTTTATTGAAGGTTCTGCTAACGATATTAGCTAGTGTGTTATCTTTTTGGATATGAATATTATAGAACAAGTAGTCAATGCTTATGTAATTATAGATATTGAAGCAATAAAGAACAATTAATTAGAATAGTTGCTCTCCTAGTTTTGTGTCATAGGTTGTGAATGATTTTATCAACAATATATTGATTCAGCTTCAATGGTATATTTGAATGTGTATCTCATTTTCATGCTTTAACTTAATACGTTAATTAAATTGCTTAAAATGAGTTGCAGATTTGTGATATCGTCTTCAAGATTCCTTAAGTAGTAGTGTTTTGATAGCTGAAAATCTCATGGTGTAAATCACTATGGTGATATGTTCAAAGTATATGGGTTATGTTTTATGTGACTCCTGCCCAATGGGTGAGGCACTGGTTAATATTTTTAGGATCCCTGTTTGAGAGTACAGAGTTGGGTTCTAAGCACGTTGATTTAAATCTGAACAAATTTAATACATAATACCTTGTCTCTTTGGAGATTTAAATCTTATATTGAAGGCTTCGGTCCTGTTGCTATTTTGATAATTTATATTATTCTTTGGTCTTCCAATACTAGAATAATTACTATCTCATTGCGTGTGTAAGGAGTGTAATCTGTAAGAAGAAGTGTTCTTACCAATCATAAAACTTTCTTATGAACACACTTAGGTTTACCCACCTTGGTTTCATAGAGCCAAAAGTGTAGGAGATGTCATTCTTTGACTGAATCTCATTAGTTGGCCACTAGCCTTAGTGGTTCTTTATTATGGAGGTTGGCTACCTCTTAGAGAATCTCAAAGCCTAGCTGGGTTGCATTTTAAAAACACCAACAAAAATCTGTTCCAAATTCTCTATCCAGCATAGGTTCTCCATGCCCTACTATCCTGAAGGAAACTGTCAAGCTAAAGCATTTAACAAAACCATCTTAAAAATATTAAAGAAGACTGTTAATGAAGCCGACCATGATTTGCATTTATATCTAAACCCATCTCTATGGGCTTATCGAACTAGCATCCGAACACCTACAGGTTCCACACCATTTTCCTTGGTCTACAGATCAGAGGTTTTCTTACCTATTGAGGTTGAAATCCTCTCATTGTGAATCTCATTAAAATACATGATCAGTAGCGAAGAATATCAAGTATCCAGGTTAAATGAATTGGAGCTCCTAGATGAAAGGCATTTGAGTTCACTAAACCATCTTTAGGTTTAAAAGAATCAACCCAAATGAATCTATGATAATAAAATCAAAGATATAAAATTTTAGGTTGGTGACTTGGTCCTCAAGGAGAATTAGAAGGTACAACTAAATCAGGATGGCAAAGGAAAATTTGAACCCAACTGGTTAGGCCCATTTATCATCACAACAAGCTACGGTTTTGGGGCTTATCATTTGGCTACTCCTGAAGGAGAACCCTTAGGTAAACTATTGAACAACAACCACCTCAAGAAGTTATACACATGAAGCATGTTAGAATACCCTAGGAAAAAGGGTAGAAATCGAACAAAATAAAAAACATAAAAAAGAGCAAAAAAATCGAAAAGCAAGAAAATTAGTAAAGAGAAATAAAATGTTCCTTGAGTGAAAACCACTTTATGGCGCTCATAGAATAGGTACCATAGTGGAAACCTAGAAAATAGGCACTATGTTTGAATAAGACTTGCATCATTATCTATCGGTACTATCTGTAGCATTCACCCATCCATTCCATAATAAACCATATATCCAACCATGGCTTGATAGGTATGATTTAGGAAAGCCATCTTGTCTCAAACTAGGGGAAAATTCTTGAAGTTGGTCATGAATTACATCTTTGTGCATCCTATCATGGTCAAAAACAACAAATAAAAAACATCCAAAAAAAACAAAAAAAACTGAAAAACAACAAAATCAAAAACATCTGAAAAACAAAAAAAAAAATATTTTTTGGAAAACATCAAAAACAAAAAAACATCGTTGGATTATTCTTTCACTCAAATAGTCTAAGATATCAATATTTGCTTGAACCACATAGCTATTTGAAGTAGATTTCTTGCAACATATCCTCTGGAAATAGAAGTGTAATATCAATCCAAGTTATCAATGTTGTTTGAAATCCTATCTTTGAGTCAAATGTTCAAACTATGTGGTCTCTACATGTATAACGTAGGAAAGGCTTATCTTTGATCATCCCACGATGCCTTAGGTCAGTCCTCTTAGGTTTCTATCATTCTTTCTTTCAACTTAGTTGAAAATTTCAAAATCCAAAAACATTCCCAAGACAAAACAAAAAAACAAAAAACATTCAAATATCTTGAAAGTAGAAAAAATAGCATCAAAAAACATTTGAAAAAGATCAAAAATTATATTTCTTCCATCACCTATCCACAATAAAGGTTCATCCATAATAAATAGATCATCACACACCCTTTGAAAAAATAGACAAACAAACAAAGCAACCTCAATAGATAGAAATTTCAAGCAAAACAATCACAAAGCTTTGATTACAAAAAGATGAAAACAATGCCAAAGTATTGACTACATATCTTTTGACAATTTACCAACAAAATCTTGAGATATGTCTTAATGGATTCATTCCTACGATAAACATGATCAACACCGAATAATAGCCCCACCCCAAACAGATATGACAAGTGATATAACAACATTGTTTTATCTTTTTGTTATCTTATCTTTTTCGATTTACATTATTGACTCATTCCTAGGATCTCTCAAGGATTTCCATAAGGATTTAGAGAGGAAGGAATGAGGTAAATTGAGCATCATTTCAGTTTTCTATGGTTGTGGATATTTTTGCTATACTACCATTAAAAATACTTTATTTTTTCTATGTATGAAAGTTGTTTTGAAGCATTTCATGTAGCGGTGGAATATTAGGTGCTTAATACCTCTTGTGTTAGTGGTCTGACATGTTTTAAAGCTTCTCACCCATACACTCTAATAAGGTTTCTGTATGTCTAGTATGAGCAAGAATACTCTTTATTTGTAGATTCAAAGTCCACACAATAGTTAGAAAGTTGCCTTGGTCACTAATACCCTTGTGCATCATGTCCATTTGCTGCATCAATAAGGATTGTTCAAAATGTGAAGTCTCCAAGCGAAGAGAAATAAAATTCATCAATGACTAACAACGTCAACTATTCTTGACTTCTTATTAACATTTTCTTCTTCTTGCCATTTATTATGTCAGTCCTTGCATTGAACACATCACATTAGCTTATCGAAAAATTTGGTTCATTATCCAAATTTTTTACCAAATTTCCTGAGGGGGCACCAAGCTATCCCATCTAGGGCATAGTAGGGCAACTCTTGCACCTGGGCCAACTCTTGAGCAAGAATTTTTTAATATTCTTTAACACAATGCTTAAAAATTACTTTGTATCAAAGAGGGGGAAAATGTACACACCTAAAATTGTCCTAGCCTATGAACTAGCCTATATCACTTCATTTCACATCAATTGCATCCAAAACCCTAAAATTCCTCTATTAATTGAATAATACGACACTATTTAATTAATTCACTTTTTCATCAATTTCGACCAATTAAATAAATTTCATTTATTTAATAAGTCCTAATCTAGCTTTATCCCTCCTGCTTAATTAAATAACGCCAATTATTTAATTAAGTCACTAACTCACTTTATTCCCCTAATTCAATTAAATTATTAAATAATAATAATTTAATTAACTCACTTTCACTCCAAATTTGAATAATTTGAATAACCTATTCAAAAAATTATCAAAAATCAAATCAAACAAATGCAACTTTATAAAAGTCAAACTTGATTTGCACGTTCAGCTCCAAAAATGATCATTTAATTAAATCAATTAGTTAATTATCCTCACCCACTTTCATGATTGAGAAAATTACTCCCAACATGATTTCCTCACCAACTTTCTTCAATTTCATAAATTTCTCTACATAATTTCCTCAATCCCATTGAAGGCTCAAATTGATTTCTTCAATTTCATGAATTGCTCCACCTATTTCATCAATCCCACAAATTATTCAATATATTTCTTCAATCACACTAATCATGTAATCTATTTTGCATAACTTATGCCCATCTAAATCCTCTCAACATCTTTGGACTGTTGATCAAGATATTCTACTATGCAATCTTGATCATCCATTTCAAATCACAGATTCTATATAACAAACATCTTTCCTCACAAAAAAGGATCAAAGAATCAACATCATTTACACAATGAAGTACTGCCAATATTCACAATCACCATTAAAAATGCTTCAACATACCTTCAATCAACCAATACTCGCATCACATCAAAAATTCTTGCACAGAACAATGGAGGATTCACAATGATATGAACAAATTGACATCTTGTGAACACACTCTGACATGGGATTGTAACCTCTCTATGTTTTTTAATTCAATTTGGTAATTGTAGGATTTCATTATGTCTTTTCAATATCTTAGAAATTCATTTCATGAGTATAGGAATAGATGTAGATTAGTTGTGTTTGATTTAGATTAGATTCTATTTCAATTTCTTTTATCTCATCTGGTTGGTCATGGATTACATCTTTGTGCGTCCTCTCATGGTCAAAAATAACAAAATCAAAAACAACAAAAATTAAAAACATTGGAAAACATCAAAAACAAAACATGGTTGGATTATTCCCTTACTCAAATAGTCTAATATATCAACATTTGATTGAACCTCACAAAAAGTTCAAGTAGATTTCCCACAACATATCCTCTAGAAATGGAAGTGGAATATCAATCCAAGTTATCAATGTTGATTGAAATCCCAAAAACGTGTTTATGCTTTGAGTCAAATGGTTGAACTATGTGGTCTCTGCATGTATAATGTAGGCAAGGCTTATCTCTGATCAGCCCCCGAGGCCTTAGTTCAGTCCCCTTAGGTTTCTATCATGCTTTATTTCAACTTAGGAAAAATATACAAAATCCAAAAACAGTAAAAAATGTCAAAATCCAAAAACAATCAAAAAGGTCAAAATCAAAAACCATTCAGAAAACAGGAAAGGTCAAAAACATCCAAACCAAGAAAACTACGAGTCTCTATGTGTACAATGTGCGAAAGTATTATCTTTGATGAGCCCCCCGAGGCCCTAGGTTACTCCCCTGAAAACAACAAAAACAACATCATAAAACTCAAAAAATTAGAAAGATCCTAACCTCATCATCAAAATCTGTAGTAAAATTATCAGCCATAATAAAAAAATCATCACACTCACCCTTTGACAGAACAAAAGAACACACAAAGAAAACATCAAAAGCTAGAAATTTCAAGAAAACAATCACAAATCTCTAATTATAAATAGACTAAAACAAATCTAGAGTATCAACTACCTATCTTTTTGACAAGTCACCAAACAACATCCTAAGATATGCCTTAAAATATATGTTGATACAATAAACATGATCAACACCATATAATAGCCCTACCCCAAACAAATGTGGTAAGTGATACTGCAACTTTGTTTTTATCTTTTAATAATCTTATATTTTCGATTTATTTTATTGACTCATTCCTAGGATCTCTTGAGGATGTCCATAAGGGTTTAGAGAAGAAGGGATGGGGGAAATTGAGTGTCATTTCGATTTTCTATTTATAAGATATTTTTATAATATTATCATAGTGAATACTTTGTTTATTGAGTGTATGAAAGTTGTGAAGTAGTTGCATGTTAGGTGTTGTATACCTCTCTATGTAACTGGTCCGATTTTTTTTAACACAACCCGACTATATACTTTAAAAAAAGTTTATGTATGTCTGGTGTGAACAAGAATACTCTTTGTTTGTAGAGTCAAAGTCCACATGATGGATACAAAGTCACCTTGGTCATTAATACCTTGGTGCATCGTATCTATTTGCTACATCAAAAGGAATTGTTCAAAATGTGAAGTCTCCAAGAAAAGCAAAAGAAAACTCATCAACTACTAACAAAATCAAATTTCTATCCATCATCAACTATTTCTTCTAAAATAAAATCCATCCCGCATCATAATATCATTAGTAACATATCCATTATGTATCCACAATTGCATCAATACATATCATGATGATAATAAAATAGTGAAAACAATATGTATAATGTATAAATGACATACATCCATCAAAACCATATAAACATCGTATATCAAAATGATATATTGATCATCCATAATAAAACATCATATGATATAAAGTATGATCCTTCCATCCACGTCATATGCATGCATCAGAAAACATATATAAGCATACATCATCATACATAGTCATCCATGATCATCACATAAACCCATAATAAATCTGAATCGAAGAAGGTATATCTCATATATATCATCATCAAAAAGGGATAATGTCAAAGTACACAATCATCATGAAAAAACATGTGATAGGATAATACAAAATAATACATATATATGAGGCCTCAACTAGGCTAATGAATATATATACAAAAATCATGTTTGAAAATATGTTTTTGAGAAATGAACATCATAAAGATCAAGTACATATGTAACACTACCCGACAAGAAGGGGAGGACTCTATAGACCAGGTTGTGAATCATCATCTGGATTTGGTTTTCTAACACAATGACCACTTGATGCAATAGCAATAGCAGTACTCGTCTCTCTAAACTTTGGTCATTGATGTGCTCAAGGAACAAAGGAATCATAAAGAGTATGATATATAGCCCTCTGTAACAACTGATCCCGCTCTGCACGAAGGGTATCATGCGATGCTCTAAGAGTATCTCTCTGCCATAATCACCTATAACTGGGCCTCTACAACATGCCACCATCTGCTCTCACTGTCTCGCTCTGCCCTCAGGCTATCCCTCTCAACACTCAAAATAACAACTTGAGCCTTCACATCCTATTGCCATACTACCTCTACATCCTGCATGGATATCATCTGTGCTAACAATATTTCTTCATCTCTAGCTAGAGGAGGGGGACCTAGAACCTATCCATGAGCTTGAGGAATCTGATCATCCTAACCACCATGTTCTCCATCCTATTGGGTTGGACCAATCTGTTTAGTTAGAACCTCAATACGCTACCACTCCCCACGCTAACATATAATTCTTGCTCTTCCTAATGTGGGATCATCTCTAGGATCTACAAATCTCAATGGAACATGTCATGCCCATCATTGATCAAAATTAGGAGTAGTACCTAGATCCACTAAACCAATCAACCAACCCCATCTGACTGGGGCAAGAGTTATAAAATTAGCAAGGGAAACATCTCTATCAACCGAAGGACCCCATACACGGACCTCTCTGGTGGTCCAACAAAATCGAGCCTCATATGTATCAGGAAATTGGCCCTGTCTCTCCCTAAATTGTCTGCACACTCTGTTAGTTAAGTATCACTCTAAAAGAGAGTGAGAGTGATCAATCAATCATCTGGTCTACCAATAATAGACAAGTTTCTCCTAATCCTCTGGCCATGCATCACAATCCATATAAGGCCTCCAAAAAAAACCTAGCATGTCATCAAACACAAGATGCTAATATGGAAGATCCTCGAGCAAGGTATAATGAAGAAAGTTTCCATAACAATAGGAGTATAGATCACCATCAGCATGATCCTATATACCATTGAGATGCATCACTACAATGTGCTCCCATGCCCATACATGTAAGAGAGAAACACCTACAGAAATGGATTTCCCACCCAGATATGAAACCTCATGCATATCTCTATAGAGGTGGGTGAGAAGACATGAACCTCATGCATATTTGGTCCCATGCTCAAACATACCCTCAGTACAAATACCCCATCCAACAGGTAAATGATGACCTCTCCTATCGGGAACAACTAGCCCTAAAATCAAACTCTAAAAAATAGGGGAAATAGGGTCCACACTGGTAATGAACTCTGATAAATCAATCTGAAACTAGTGAACCTCCAAGTGATAGATGCCAAGCACACGCCACATGGCATGGGTACCCCATCAAACATGGTATGTAAAAATCTCACCATGGATAGGAATGTGAAGAATCCTTCACACATCCTTGAGGGTAATGGTGGCCTCTCTTGTAGGTAAATGGAAAGAAGAAATCTCTGAATGTCACTGCTCCATGAGCGCGCTCATCATCACTGTGTGAGATCAAATGGGAGACATGTAACAAATATAATGTAATCTATCCACAACTAAGAAATCTCAGTCAAAAACATTAAAATGGGCAATCAGATCAAATAGATCCCGAGGTTGTCTCTCCCTCAGCTGCAGTGTTTTAAGGACCACCTACAATCATTTTAACCCATGATGTTAGGGTTTCACTTTGAACATGCAAAATGAAACAAAAATGATGAAAAACGAGACTTAGGGTTCCAAATAGGCAAAAGAGAGAAAAATTTACCAAAAATGATGAGGTTACTAATAAAAGCGAAGGTAAAAGACAAGTGCAAGAATTTTTTTTCAAAAGTGATGAGAAATTTCAAAAGCACCAAAATCAAAAGTGAAAATCTTACTCAAAGGCGAAAATCTATATCAAGAGTGACCAAAATGAAACAGAGCAATCAAAAGAAAAATTCTATAGAAAAAGTACATTTCAAAAGTGAAACATCAAGTCAAATGCACAAGTTTAAGTCAAGTGCACAAAAATAGAGCAAAAGTAACCTTCCTAAAATGACAAAAGCGCTAAAACCTTTTCTTTTGACTAGCTTGAATTTATGCATGAATAATGAGAACATGAAAAGATTAAAATGAGAAGCAAGAGGGTACATACCAAGACACCAATGCCTACAAGCCATCCAAACTCTTGAACCAAGTCTGAACAATGCAGGGCTTCCTAAATCCTAGGCATTGCTCCTCGACAACTGACAAAATGGGAAACCTAGAGACAAGAATTCACTATAGGATAAAAATGAGGTAATTATAACCCTAGTTACCTATTTTAACCCTCAAAACCCTAAATTTTACCTAGAAAACCCTAATTTTTACTTAGGTAACCTTCCTACATTCAAATTTAGACTTCTTGGGAACATTGAAACAAGCAACGAGGGACCTATAGACTTAATTTTTCATCCTCTCCAACACTGAACTGAAATAGAATAGTGTCATGAGTTTGACCTCAAAATCAAAATTTTTGGCCAACCTCTCAAGGGCGCAACACAAAGTTCTACCATCATTCTGTGGACTGTCAGGGCATAGTGGGGCATAATGTTTTTTCAAAATCTTGATCTTAACATCAAATCTTTGAAACAAAGAAACCCGTACTTTGTATCAAAGAGGGGGAAAATGTAGACATATAAAATTGACCTAAGTCCTATCACACACCCTAAATGACATTTTCGCATCATCAAAACCATTATCATCAAACACCACTGCATTTCACATAAATTACATCAAAAACCATAATTCCTCTATTAATTGAAAAATATGATTATTTAATTAATTCATGTTTTCATCATTTTAACTAATTAAATAAATTCCATTTATTTAATAAATCCCTAAAATCCTATTTCTACTATTAATTAAATAAAATGACATTATTTAATTAATTCATGTTTCATCAATTTTGACCAATTAAATAAATTACATTTATTTAATAAAGTCCTAATCTAACGTTATTTCATCTGAATTAGTCAAATAACACCAATTATTTAATTACATCACTAAATCACTTTATTCCCCTAAGTTGATTGAATTATTAAATTATAGTAATTTAATTAAACTTTCCCTCCAAATTTGAATAATTTGAATAAACTATTCAAAACATTATCAAAAATCAAATCAAATTAATGCAACTTTGTTTGCAAAAGTTAAACTTGATTTGCATGTTCAACTCCAAAATGAATGAACTAATTAATCACTCCCAACCACTTTCCTCATCAAGTAAATTACAATCCCCTAATTTCTCAATCTAAATCCTAACCGATCACTCTAAATCCTAACTAATCAATATATCTCTCAATCCCACAGATTATTCAATCTATTCCTCAATCACACAAATTGTGTAATCTATTTTTCATAGATTATTCATGTCTAAAACCTCTCAACAACCTTCAACTATCAATCTTGATTCAACATTTTTTAATCCTGATCATCCATTTCAAATCACAAATTCTATATAACAAACCACTTTCCTCACAAAAAATGATCGAAGAATCAACATCATGTTGAAATAATGGATCCACAATGTCCCTATGAAGTTTTATCCTTCAAGAGGACCTTTGCCAAGAAGAAATTCACCCACACAAAAAGTGTTGCAACTTAAGCATGTAAATTGAGATTATCTGATTGATCTAGAATATGATTACAAATGTACATATGCCCTGATGAAATAGGCAAGAGTGAGATACAAGATGTATTATGATGTTGCCATGTGTCTTGATCTAACAACATGTAAACCCTAACTAACTACCTAGGGAATGATGAATTGATTGAGATAAGTTCTAGATCATATTCTAGAAGGAATATTATCTCCTAAATACATGGAAAGGGTAATGACCCCATTATTAATTATTTTCTAACAATGAAAACTAGGACTTAAATAATTAAATAAAAGACCTAAGTTAAACTTATGCTAGTGTAATTAAATAATTAATTACACCAACACCCCCCATAAGTGCAACTTAGGGAGGAAATGAAAAAACCAATGATTATGCAATGATGATGGTGATGATGATGGGTCCTGGCTACATGATTTCCATATTAGGTACCCATTTACAAATAAGAATGAAAATGCAACTAATCTCCCACAAATGGAGAAAAGGGGAAAACCTAGTGGGAAGAAAACCCTCTCCAAAAAGGAGATGAAATGTAGATAAATGAGGAAGGATGGAAGACTCCATAATACGTACACCATTCATCACATGGATATAATACAATCAATGTCCCCCCATAGGAGAGAAATAGAGAGATTATATAGGCCCCCAAAATATGTTATCACCTACAAAAATGGTAAGTTCCTATAGAAAAAACACAATCCAATATTGACAAACAACTTGTCTCCCTTTCAGAAGAAACAAAACCAAGTAGAAATGCAGGGATGCTTCCCTTTCTAGATAGGAATTGAAGGAAGGTAGGATGAATATGGATGATTTTGTCTTTGAAAATTTCTCATGTCTCTCCATGCCTAAGGAAAATGAAGATGCCACAATCAACTCAGGTACATGCCCAATCAATGTATAAGGTTACAAACTAGGACTATGCGGAAACCGATGTTGAACATGAAGATCTAAGGACTGTAATTCAATGATCCTTCCATTTAAGGAATAGATAGAGAGTAGATTTCCCCCCCTAAATGAAGTGTCCTCAAAACCACTTAAAGAATTCTGAAGCAACAAAGGTTTTGAAACCACATGTCTCTCGCTAGGAAGAAGCAAATCCAATGGTAGATGTTGAAGAAACTCCAACTCCTGAATGGAATGGGAGGAAAGAAGTTTGATATATGAAATCTTTGAAGAGAAAAAAGTGTCTCCAAGATGGGCTCACCAAGATCAATACCCCTAATCAAGTTCCAACCAAAGGAATGTGGAGACTCAAGAAAACTATCCAAAGTAGAATTTAAATAGAGGAGATATATCCCCTCAAGAATTTTCTCCAAACCTATAGAAGTAGCCAAGTCAACAATCCCTAAACAAAGCCATCCTGTGATGTCAAGTCTGGAAAACTAAATGTGTCGTGATGAATGATGGAAGCCTCAATCAGTGACTCTAGACAAATAATCACTAAATGTGAAGGGATACCAATAGTCTCTGATGGAGAATAAGGAACATCTAAAGAAACCTTGTTAAACTCTTCAGAAGATTCAAGGCATTCCAAACAATCAACCTCATACACAAAAATATAATCATGGGGTACCTGATCTAAAGAATGAAGAGGCAAATGAAATTCTAAAACATGATCATTAGAGAATGGTGGAGTATCAAGATATTCATATTGCTCCCAAATCTTAGTCCAAAGTATGTGAGGATAGTTACAATAATCAATAGCTTTCAAAACATCATCAACAACATGCATTACAATAACCCTTAGAACATCATACCCTTGACAATTCTCATCAAATTTTTGTACAATTATCAAGAGGGGGAACAAAACCATACAAATGTGGCAAAAAATAAAGGGATTGAAGATTGTTAATGATGCAATCTCTCCATTTTTGATAGTTTCCCTTTCCCAACATGATTAGTGAAGGATGACTTGAAAATTCCATAACAAGTTACGACAAATCTCCAATAATACAAAGATATTAACCTTCAACAATAAATAGAAACTTCTAAAGATGATATGAAACTGAAAATATGCCTCCTAAATCAATAAATTATTCTTCAATATTCAAGATGTCCAAGGAATCAAGAAAATGTACCAAATTGCAAAAAACCAATAAAAGATACCTGGAGCTGAAATTGAAAGAAGTGATTGGACTAATGAAAAAAGCTCTAAAATATCTTTTGAATGCTACTAGAATCACCGAATTTCAACAATTTGATGAGAAGATATTGGATTTTGAGTCCAAAAATGGAGGATTGACTTAAGTTTACTGTAGAATTTTTATAGTAGCAAAATCCTGCAAAATAGATGGCACCACTGGATAGTGTTTAGAATCCTCTTTCTGATAGTATCTCGTTTGGCAATTTTCCTGGTGAGATATTATGCCCCTAAAAAAAAACTACCCTATTAGGGCTTGCAGGCTAACCAGGTGCAAAAAATAAGCACCCCTTTGCTAAAAAGTAGCCCCCAGTCATTGATGTGACCAGGGAGAAAATCAACAGTTTAAAAAATCACACTGTTGATGGTGACATTGAAGTGGATATGTTGGGCGGAGCAGAGATGGCTTGGTGGAACCACTTGGAGAGAGCAACGGTCATAGCTCCCAATCATAGATGAGACCACCGACTAATGGTGAGGGAGCCGACTGGATCAGTTGGTGCTAGAGAAGAAGACTTAGTGGCTAGAAATGTTTTTGGTGAGAAATCAGTGATGGAGGATGGCACAGGCCTGACGATGTGATAGTCTGGCGGGAGACATTGACATACACTGTGGGGTCTGTGAACATTGGATTGAGTACATGGGACATAAGTGATTTGACGAGGCTGACAAGAGCATTGTATAGGCCAACAAAAAACTTTCCACAGATTATTAAAGTAAATCCCAAATATAATTTTGCAGATTTGACACGAATGGGTGAAAAAAATTTGAATATTTCCTTATGGCAATTCAAAATTTTATTTTAAATATCAATAAAAGAAATTTTTAATCTGCAAAATAAGAATAACCCACTGAAAAATATTTGACCGTAGAGATAAATATTTTCCAAACCCTATTATGTTGTCAATATGAATAATTGTAACCACTGAATATTTTTCTTAAAACCCCAAAAATAATATATGAAGCCAAACTATAGACAAACTTATAGAAATATTTCTACCAACAATATATACCCTAGATTTTTGAAGAAGCCTACGATTAATTTTTTTTTGTCAGATTCTTACTGACGAGATATTCTGTGTAGTCCATACGGATCATAGGTGACCCGATCAGTGATGATAACCTCTGATGGCCTCTAGGAAAAGATCTCTGATTTTGATAATTTGGCAACTGATCCTTAGATTTTTAGGCCTTCTGAAGACAATGGAGAGCTTGGATTAGACTCAATCTGCTCCAGAAATCAATTGCTCCCTTGAAGTAGACAACTAGCCTGTAATCAAAACCTGTCCTGCCTTGATGATGATCTCCACAACCTAACTTTCTGAATAGAGATGGATTCTCCTGTGGCCTGTTCTCTGATACTATGTTGAAATAGTGGATGCACAATGTCCCTATGAAGCTACAATTTTCAAGAGGACCTTTTCCAAGAAGAAATTCACCCACACAGAAAGTGTTGAAACTTAGGCATGAAAATGGAGATTATCTGATTGATCTAGGTCAATATGATTACAAATATACATATTCCCTGATTAAATAGCAAGAGTGAGATATGAGATGCATTATGATGTTGCCATGTGTCTTTATCTAATAATATGTGACATGTAAACCCTAACTAACTACCTAGGGAATAATGAACTGATTGAGATAAGTTCTAGATGATATTCTAGAAGGAATCTTATCTCCTAAATACATGGAAAGGGTAATGAGCCTATTATTAATGATTTTCTAATAATGAAATCTAGGACTTAAATAATTAAATAAAAGACCTAATTTAAACTTATGCTAGTGTAATTAAATAATTAATTACACCAACACATCATTTGCATAACAAAGTATTGTTGATATTCACAATCACCATTAACAATGCTTCAACATATCTTTGATCAACCAATACCCGCATCACATCAAAGCTTCTTGCACCTAACAATGGAGGCTTCATAGTGATATGAACAACCTGACATCTTGTGAACACACTCTAACATGGGATGGTAACCTCTCTTATTTTTGAATTCAATTCGGTAATCATAGGATTTCATTATGTGCTTTCAACAACTTATAAATTCATTTCATGAGTGTAGGAATAGATCTAGATTAGTTGTGATTGATTTTGATTAGATTCTATTTCGATTGATTTTATCTTGTCTAGCTTCCTATGATTTTCCCCCTCACATAGAAACATATTTTTAATTTAATATTTAGGGACATATGCATAAATTTCATCACCCTATATTATAGGAAACAAATTGATGTAAGAGAATTGTTAGCCTATACTCAATCCTATATCAATCAAAACTAGTTTTTTTTCTTCTTTCTTTTCTTTGTTTTGTATGTTCTACTTTTATTTTTGGAGTTATAATTCATTCCTTTCTAATTTTGTTTTTGAAAGTCTATTCATGATATCATGTTAATGTGAAGGGATTGGATTCTGTATTTGTTGCTACATTTATTCACTGAGGGTCTTTTCACTTTCCCTCACACTTTTGAATAATATGAGTTGTGCAATAATAGAATCATTATGTTTTTATCTCAAAAAATTTATGGGACTTCATCTTACATTGATATAGATATTTGATCTCTTAGAAGTTATTTTCTGCAAGGATTACTTAAATATCTCACAATTTTATCTAAGGAATACTTGTACACACCCTATTTTGGAATTTAAAATTGAATTATTTTATCTAATGGATTATTCCAATGAGTCAAATTTAAAAGGACTATTGGTTAGCTATATTTTTGCATCATTTGTATATGTTTGGATTCTAGAAACGTTACAAGCATATTTGGATTAATTAGATAGAAAAGGTTGGCTCCAAAAATTAATGTATGACCTATTTCTAATGGTATTATGTTAGAAGATATTACATGAATATTGACCCATATGTGAGTGGATAAATTAAAATTGTAAGGAGGTATTCAATTCATAGTATCATCATAATTATCTTAGGATTATCACATTTTATTTATGTGTATAAGTATGAATCCATTTGGAGCTGTAAATAATTATTTCTTGATCTAGATGGTCTACAAGCTTTATAATTTCTTTACAGATTAATTTTTCTATAATTTCTCATCCATGTGCACTATATAATGTACTAAATTGAAAATTCAATTTAAGATATTGTGTTTCATCCCATTATTTATATTTTACACTATTTTTGAGTTTTACTAATACTACACAACATATTCTAATAATATTTATTTATATTATTAGTCCCTAACTTAAATCAAGTAGTGTTTGAGAAAAGAATTATCCTATTTAGTGAAGTATTGAAGATCTCCAGAGAACAAGTGTTTGATTTGTACATGTGTATCTTGTAATTAATATTAGGAATAAGTGTTTTAAACCTTGCAAAAAATGAAATATTATAATGTTGTAAATTAAATAAGTATTTAGTGTGGTGCATCTAGGAGGTATGTTTAGCCACATTAGATATTTATTTATGGTCAATTGTAAAGTTGTATGTAACATTGGGTTATTTATTTTATGTGTGAGATATAGAACAATTAATTGGGAAAAAAATTTAATATTTGTATCAAAAATTAAATGAAGGGTCAATGATTTTGTGTACTCATTATTCTAAGGCACATGTTTTTATCTTACCACTTGGTTATATTTGTGTAAGCTTAATTCTATATAAGAAAGCACATGATTAGTGGTTAAGGTTGGTTGGGTTAGTGGGTTGTCATAGTATTGAATCTTGTTTTAAGGAGTGCATATGTGAAGAATGGCATCTGATGTGTCGATACATGCTTGAACATATGGAGGATGCATAGGATAGGATTCATATTTCAAAAGTATTCATTGTAATTCTATAAGTCCATGTATTGTTTTATTGTTGAATAATTGATGGAGTATGGATGATTTTGGAGGATAGGATTTCCATCTTAAGGGTTTTCCTAGGTTATATATCTTGTTATCTTGTGGCTTATCCATTTTATATTTTCATTTGGTTATTAAATAATATTGCATGCATGCTTTTCTCTCATGCGGTTATATAGAAAATGGATTTAATATTTTGGGTATTATGCATTAATTTCCTAATCAGTGGTATTAGAGTATTCATGGTTATGGGAGGTGTGAACTCCTAGGGTTTGTGTAACCCTATTTTTTAGTAGATCTTGTGAAAATTTGAACCCATTGCACTATAGGAAAGATTTGAGGTATTTCAAGGTATAGACACATTATGTAGGTGATATTTTTAGATTTGGGGTTTCAGATTTGTTGAGCTTATTGTAGATATAGGGCTTGAAATTTTTTGGGTCAAAAGGTTTTCTTGGAATGGGCTTTATATGAGGGTTCTATAGGGGAAGTTACATATATGACCTCTTGAGAAGAAAAAAACCCCACCATTGTGGTGGAGAATTTATTTTTTCCCCTTGTAGGTTTATTTTATCCTCAGCTCTAATTGGTTGGGTTTTGAATTCTACAAAAAAGTCTGGTTCATCGGTTTTCTTTTCGAACGTTGACTTGTTACCATCGGTGGTCGATCGGTTAAGTGCTATTTTGTCCATTTTTTATCATGTCTTTGCTAGCCCCTTAACCCGTCCTCTTAGTTTTTTGCTTCTTGACTATGTTATATTTTCCATAGTGTCAGGCTGATAAATTGTTTTAGATTATCCTCTAAATAATATTTTAACCTCGAGGGTCATTTCCCCATCCACCTAGTCAGTCCCTTTCTTTATAAATAACCTTTTCGCATGTGTAGTTTGTGTGACCATTGGATGAAGTGATCTTCATCATGACCGTTCCTCGTAGACCTCGCAAGGTTTCTACTTACGTCATAAAAATGGTGCGAGGCTTGCGAGATATTTCCACCTATTGCATTTGATGGTGGGGACTAGTTTTTCTTGCTGACCGATAATGGATGCTGATGCTGACAGTTGTTTCTGTATCAACACATCATGGTCATTCCTCGCTGACCTCGTGCAATTAAAACTTCAGTTTCAACAATGCTGTGAGGTGTGTGAATTTTTTGACGCATGGACACCGATGTTGTATGATGGATGACTAGGGTGGGGCCCATTCCATGTTGATGTGTTGCTCGATAGGTGATTTCTTGTTCACCCGGGGACTGGAAAAATGACTGGGCATTTTCAAACTGTTTTGACTTGATCTAGATCGTTCTTCTCACCTACATTGTTTTTGATCAACAACTCACATTTGAATAAACTGGTGTTGTACTATAGCCATTTTTTCTCACGCGAGTGAATAGTAATGGTCAATTTTGACTCTGCCTACATAATTAAATGCCAAAAGATCAGCGAATTACTATTTTCGAGCTATATTTCTATGCTGAAGAAGAATTGCCTGGTGTCGAGCGAAGCAAGCCATTGTTGCAATTTTCTAGTCTCATTACCTTTCACATTCTGCAAGACAAATCGTAATTAGAATGTATGCCATTTCTTATGATTTCAGAAGATTTTATGGTTGCTTGATAAACAATTGGTGATTGTTTCCTATTTCGTTCCTGAAGAATTTTTTGAATATATTTTCTTTTAGATCTTGTCTAGATTATTGCTGGGGATTCTAGAATCATTAAGTATTTTTTGTTAAGGCTATAGGGAGAAAATTGTAATAGTTTTCCATTTGAAAATAAGAAAACCCTAGCTCAAACTATCATCCATCTGATATAAATGGCACCCAAGGCCCCAATTTCTGGTTTTGAAACTACTACCAGGTCTTTCTCCCAAGATGTTATTGATTTGTTAAAGCCCTCTACTAACAAGAAGCAAGAGGGAAAGGTTTTGTTCTATGGGCCTTTACTCTTGGAAGGGTTAATAGACAAGCAGTGTGTAATTCGAGATACCGAGTTACCATATACCAGGTGGCAATCGTTCTCCAATTGGTTTGGGAATAGGAATTTGTTGGTCCCTTTGTGTAACCCATGGAGGTTGGACCTGGTTAAATTGGTGGTGCCTAATGTCTATATGGATGTAGATCTTCTAAAGGAAATTTTGGCGAGATATGACCCTATGGCCAGAGTTGTCAGAACTCATGATGGTGTAGAAATGATTAAGATAACTAGAGAATAAATCACATAGATTTTCAGTTTGCATGAATGGAGTCGAGATATGGTTCATGTCAACCTTGAGGTTTTCAGACAAGAGTATAGAAATACTAGGGGTTTGATCAGAACATCCCTTTTGATACCTCATTTGGCTATCTCGGGAAGAGGAAAGAATCAGAAGAAGGTTGATCGACAAGAATGAGCCTGAAACTTTTCTTGTGGACTATTTCTCTAGTTATTTCAAGAAGACTGTTTGTGCTTTATGTCAAGTTTTGGGAGTCAGTTTAAAGACAAACTTGCCTACTGATATTATGTATATGGTCATAAATCTCCAACACCCAGGTTTCAACATGGTGTATGATTTTGCTACTTATTTGGCAAAGAAGATATACATGGGTCTGGTAGCCTTGAAGGAGGGGAAGAATTGGGTTGGATTCAGATGGTTTTCCCTGTTAATCCACATGTTTCTGTATAGGGGTTAGGATGTATTTAAAAAAGATATGGAATTAAAGAAGAAGGAAGGTAATATTGAAATGCCTGTCCAATATTGGACTAGGATTCTTGACATGCATGATCATGAGTTCGATTATGTAACATTCCATAATGTCTTTGGATCCAAATTAAGAAAGGCTCTGGTTTGTGACCCCCAAGGATTCCAAAGGAAATTCATGATTTCTTGAGGCCAATTGAGAGGAGACATGAATTGAATTTGATGCACAATTGGGGAGACATTATCCCCTATCATAACACAATAGTTTTAAGGGTTTTCGACACCAATGTCAACCCAAAGGTTCTTCCAAGGGAGGTGCCCCTTTAGAATTGGATTTCTAGAAATCATTAGGCAATTAGGAGGCACTCAAGAACTCCATTTTCCAATTGAACAGAAGAAAGGTTATTTCTTCCCTGAGTATACAACATTTGCCAATTTTGTTATGGCAAAGTGAGGATGGAGGTTATTTCTTCCCTGAGTATACAACATTCGCCAATTTTGTTATGGCAAAGTGAGAATGGAAGGAGTTACACATATTGCTTGGGCCTTATAGGCTAAAGAATGTGTGCCCCAAGAATCATGATCCTGAGGGTTTTATCTATCAAATGAAGGAAAAGCATCAGACCAGAGCCTTTGTCCACAATTTCTACTTTCCTTAGGACATCATCAGGAATATTTTTGATTTGGATCTACAAGAGGAGAGAAAGGGAAGGTACATTGCCTACTATAAAATGGTAAAATGTAATAAGGAGAGAATACCTGGTTTTAATCCCATACCTAATTCCAAAGATGAGTTTAGCAGGGCGATGTATGTCATTGATAATTTTGAGAGTTTGGTAGGGGTTTTGAAAGATGAAAGGGTTGTGGAAGAAAGGGGAAAATCAGAAACTATCAAGGAGTACCCTGAAGTAAGATTGGAGGAGAGGCCTACTTATCAGCCCCAAAAGAAGATAAATGTTTTTTCTAGAAGAAGGGAAAGTAGGGCTGAAGATGTTGCTAAAAATATTGCACCATCTTCTTCAAGGTAGTCAGTGCCAAATATTGTTGATTTGGATTCTCCTTCGAGGTTTTCAGGGCAGGCCTGCCCACCATCACCGAAGAGGCAAAGGGTTGAAAGCACAAGGATGGTTGATTGTGATGGTGATGAGGACGATGATATTATTGTGACTCCAGATGAAATGCATCAAGAGATTCCATCAGACCCAGTTGAAACTGCAACAAGTTCAGGGGTAGTTACTTTGAGGTTAGGAAAAGATGAAATCAAAGGAATAACAAGTAATGATGATTTGAGGATGGAGCCTACAAAGAGCTCATGATGGATGATTCTTTTATTCAAACTAACATTTTTAAAGACTTTGTATGGAGGGAACATCTCTCACTATATTCTGAGAAGGTGGCACATGAGAGAAGTCTGCACCCAGAGCTCCCAGAGAAGGTAATTCAATCTAAAGTCAGGTTGCAAATGAAAGAGAAATTCAAAGAAATAACACTAGAGCAGGGTTGATCATTGTTACAAAAAAGTGGAGTATTGCTATTTCCTGAATGGGATATTGCTGATGTTGTGGTGTTCAACACAATAAGAAGGGATAATAAGCCACTTCTTGCAACTGATGAGGAGGCTACGTTGGCACTCAAAGGATAAGCCTCTAGTGAGGAATGGGATGCTTTGACACTCTGGTCTCTATCCACTGGGTCTAAAAAACCAATTATTGCAGAATGATCTGATTTCAATGGTCACTTGGTTGTGAGAAGATTTGCTGATACCCTAGCCTTGGAAGTTGTTGATATGGTTGCAAATGTTGCCAAATTCACCAAGGAAACTGTTGAAGATTTGACCAAGGACCGAGATAATCTGAGAGGCCAATATAATGACATTGTTATTGAGTATAATAAGAGTCAAAAAAAGGTAGCAGAGTTAGAAACTGAATTGGATTTATTGAAGCAAAAAATGGACACCATGAGGTCTCAAGGATAAGCCAGTTCTAGCCACACTATCTTCGAACCACCAGTAGAGCAGTCTCAACCCTCTGTACAAGCACAGTCTTTGGCTATTGTTCCATATAATATGGGAGAAGTGCCTATTGAAATTGAGAGGGCTACTAGCCTAGGAGGGGGACTCTCTAGGGAGAAATTGATTCATCAGGTTGAGGAGTACAAGGAGATGGTACGGAAAATTCAGGATGTAGTAGGGAGAAGCAATGTAGTAATAGTGGACACTGTTTTGAAACATTTAAATAGAAAGGTCTAGGGTAAGCTAAACAGTGTTCATGCAAATTATGCCTTAATGTTGCAAGCACTGAAAATGTTTCCAAAGGATAGAGAATTAGCCATCCCAATCCTGAACATATGGAGCCCCAGAATGGAGAAGTTGAAATTCATGGTAGTAGGGGCAAAATAGCATGGGGATAAATATCCTACAGTTAGTTCAACATATCAATTTGTCAAAGGAGTTGTTGAGCAGAATTTTCAAGGATCAACCACCCCTATGGAATCCAAGATTAAGTTGTTAAAGGATATATATGATGGAAATGACTTGATCCCATTGCCGCATATTTTGCATAGTCAAGATGAAGTCAAGCCCCTACAGGTTTGGAAGGATCAGATGAACAATATAATGATTGCTCAAACACATGAGATATGGAAAAATGTTGATATTTGCATGCTGGAGAGTACATTGGAAAAGTTGTCTTTTGTCATTAGTTTCTTATAAAACTTTGATAAAAAGGCCACAACGATAATGGTGAAATATGCACCTTATCTAAACAAGGTTTATCAAGTTGTGGCTTTGAAGTGGCCTTCCGAGAATGATTTTGAATTATGGAAAAATGTGTTCACTGATGAACTTGAATTATGAATGTTATAGTTGATAATTGCAACTTGGTCATGTATAATACAGGTCTGGCCTTAGATATTGTATTTTAAAATGCATTCTCCTTTCGACTTCAAGTATACGGTAATGAGGTGGAATAAGTACTATAACGGTTAAGCATGCCTTTGATGAAAAGTGAGCGGCCTTTGGAGCAATGTTTTCTTTCCTCCATATCAACTAGTGATGATTCGTGTCTTATGCTCTCTACTCGCATAATAGAATTGTAATTGAATTAGGAATTAGCGGTCCAATTAAAAATGGACATGTGTACTCTCTAGCTTGAAGCTTGTTGGCTCCCTTGTTTTATAAAAGGGAATTCTGGGCTGAGAGAGAGGTCTATTGAAATATCTGAAATATGAGAACTAAGAGTCTAGTGATACAAAGAGCATGAATTGTAAGTCCAGGTTTTAAAGTTTTGAGTCAAATTTGAGAACTTAGTTAATCATGGGGTTCTTGAGCATGTTTGTATCAAGCTCGTGAATATTTGGATTTTATTTTCTCTCCTATTGTGATATTTTGCATGGATTATTAATGAAATATTGATCCAAGATGATTTTTCATTGATCTTCATTCATTTTTTACTGTGGATTATGTTTAACTATAGCTCTCATTCAAAGGATTGGTTAAATGCTTCAGTTAACCAGTAAGTTCATGCAATTTAACAAATAGGATTCATAAAGAAGTAATAAACTCATGTATAGATTTATGGATTGTAATGCGATTCATATAGATCATAAGTGCTTAAGATGAAATTTTCCTTGTAGTCCAGTTTTCTCTTTTGACTTTGTGCATTGGGATATAGCACTGGAATTTTGATCATGTTTTATTCTCTCATGTTTTGTGTTATGGCCTCAGGATATTTTATTCAATCATTTCCTATGAATTTACTTTAGTTTTATTTGCAATTCTTTGTTAACTGGACCCGAGCCTTTTCAAGGAATAACCAATTTCTTGGAGGATTTCATCCTTTTAGCATTATGGGAATCTATCTATAGCTTATCCAAGTGCAAATGAATCGTTAAATGTTGTATGGTAAGAACATATTTTAGGGAATACCCTCCTGGATTTTACAGAGTCTGAAGTGTAGGAGAATTAGCCTTATCATTATTCTCATCAAGTTGGCCATACATTTCCTAGAACTTTTATTATTGGATATGACAAGTTCTTAGAAGCTTCTGGGAAATACATTTGGGCTGCAGTAAAAAATGCCAACACATTGGATCTAAGATGGTCGAGTAATGAAGATTCATATAAAATTTGTGTAGGAGTTTATGGTGAACTTCCAACATGCTAGGATCACTTCCAAGACAAAATAATTTCCACAAGAGAGGAATGGAAGAAATATCATGCTATGATTATGGATGCAAGATTTAAATATTGAATATAACAATGTACATATGGTGCCTTGCTTATAAATGAAAGGTGTGAGATATGATTATACAAGATCTTTACATGTGCCTTAATCCTATATAATGAGACAACTACCTCAACAAATATTAAATTTCAAAAGATAAGATAAGATCTAGTGAAAACTAACACTTAACTAGAAATATTCCCTCCTAGGAATTAAGTGGACTTAACATGTAAATAGGGCCTAGATAGGTAAAACACCTATTTACACCAACATCCCCCCTAAAGTACTACTAAAGGAGTACTATTATAAAAATATGCAAAGATGGGTCCTAGCTACAAGGCCATCTTAGGTAGCCATGTACATATGTAAATATAATATCTCAAAAATGGAGAAAAGGAGAAAACCTACTGGGACAAAACTCCTCCTCAAAAGAGAGAAAATATACAATAATTCTCTTCATTAAAAATGAAAGGGAAAAAATTCATTCGAGGAAAAAGAGCTCCCATAAAAGAGACAAAGAAGACACCATTCAACCCCCCTTAATGAGATAACCTATTGAAAAGAAACATTGGAAGTATACTAGTGGAGTAACATTGGAATCCTTAATTAGGAAAGAAAGGGAAAGACAATTATGATGCTAGAAATTGTATTAGAGTCACTCAAGTACTCACACTTGGAATCATGATAAAGAAAAAATAGTCTCGATGCCTAAAAAAATGGAACACTCTTGATATGGAGCAACCCTATAATAAAAAGGAACAAAGAGGAAACCCCTACAATCGCACCCAAAAAAATATTCAAGCCAAGATTGGTCCCTCAAATATGGGAATAATTCTACAACACTAAAGCTTTGATACCATGTAGGATTTTATGGTGAACTCCTCAATAGCCTAGGATCACCTACAATACAAAATTGTTGGCAACACAAGGGTGAACAATTGAGAGGGTTGAATCATTTGACACAAAATTTCACTTATTAAACTTATTAACCTTTATTCTCATATCTGATTAATAACAGTGAAAGCATGAATCAAAAACACATTAGAAACACACATAACACCAATATTTTTGCATGGAAACCCTATTAGGGTAAAAACCATGGTGGAGGTTAATCCACAAGTTATACCCTATTAAAATTATAAGAAGAATATATGAGGAATGCACATGCATTTAGGCACATTGCCTAGAGCTCACTGCTCAAAGGAAGACTCAATATCTTATAAAAAACATTCAGATTAAATCCATGAAGAATTTGAATTGAGAAAGTAGCATCTACTAATGCCTGAGTAAAATTCCGATTAAGCACATGAACACTTCAATTTATTTCACTCTTCTTCACACTCTGCTTTTCCTTCGAATGATTTGAACCTTTGTCACACATAGCACTCGCACACTTTGCATTTTTCATAATACTCAAATGAAGAAAAATCACTTATATATATCCACAACAAGAAATTACATTGCTTTATGTTGGCTTCAACATAATAATAGAATGAATGCAAATTGTCGGCCCAAAACAATAAATATTATCAATGCACATCAACCAAGGTCAGCCACAACATAGTAGAGATCCAAAATAATTTTCTCAAACACAAAGCACTTTCAAAGATTCTTCCTCGAAGATCCACAACACGCTTCAAACACCTTGTCGACCATGAACATGCAAGAGAAAATATTGAATCATGAGCACAATGAGTAATGTGGACATGCAACATAGATATAACATGATCTAGAAATTTCCATGAACACCACAATAACATACGTAAAAACTCAGATTATCAGATACACATTATATTCTTCCATGAACACCATTTGCAGTAACATAATAGTTGTTAGAACACAAAAAATTATAACCTGGTAAAATCTTCATGCACACCTCTGAAAATTTCAGAGTAGAAACTAGATAGGCTTGAAAACAAACCCTTTAATTTGCAACATCTCACTATCAACATACTAAAATTTCTACCATACTGATCTTCACTTCTTCATAGACAATCTATAACATATTTTATTACAATTTTCTCAATATCCTCAACATATACAATCTTAAAGACATTAAGGCTACTAGTGTTGACATCAATGATAACCACATATTAGAAATCAACCACAATATCCAACAATCTCCCCCTTTGGAATTGATGACAACACATGATGTGAAAAACACACCATCAACGCAACTGACTCTTCTTCCAACAATATCCCCTTTACAGATTGCTCTTCTCTCCCTTAGTTCTCCAAGAGTTTTTCACATTACTCTTCTCCCCCTTTGACATAAATGGAAAAGCTACACAAGCTCTGAACCACATATTTGAATCATTTGACTACTCCCCCTGAGTAGCAGCCACCACATCATCAATCTGAATCAAGATATGGTTGTGAATGAACAGACTGATGCAAAGAATATGCATCTTAGTTCTGATTAGGAGGGGTAATCACCCCTAACTTCCCTCTGAGATACTCAAAATTATCCTTGGGAAAAGTCTTAGTAAAGATGTCTACAGTCTTTTCCTTAGTAAGTACATACTCTAGTCTGACTTCCTTATCACTCACCTTATCTCTCAAAAAGTGGTACTTGATAGATATATGCTTGGTCTTTGAATGCAACACTGAATTCTTAGAAATGTTTATATAACTTGAGTTATCACAAAATATGGCAATAGGTTCATCATACAGAACTCTAATATCTTTCAACATATGTTTCATCCACAATACTTGAGTATAATTGTTAGCAGCAACAATATATTATGCCTCCACAGTAGACAAGGAAACACCATTCTTCTTTTTGCTTAACCATGAAATCAGTTTCTTTCCCTAGAAAAATGTGCCACCACTAGTACTTTTCTTGGAATTCACATATCCTACCCAATCAGCATCACTAAAGGCACTTAAAGTAAGATCATCATCTTTAGGATACCACAGGCCAAAATCAACTGTTCCCTTCAAGTATCTAAAAATTTTCTTCACATCAGTCACATGATCCACTAACTCATTTGATTGCAAAATACGACAAAATTTTTGACGAAAGATGTATAATTAGATGTATCATCGGGTACCTATGTATTTAATGTGAAATTCTCATTTAAAAAAAAAAATTATGCCCGACGTTCGTCGAAATTGCGATGCTACATAATTTTTGTCGCTAGTTCTACATACACTTGAAGTCAACCATCCCCTTCCATCAATATGGTTAGCATTTTTTTGGGGTTTCGACGAATTCTTTTTAATAAATAAAAGTGGGTTCGACAATTTATCCATACTTGCGACAGTGTTTTGCTATACTTGTGAATTTTCTATACGTGGGAATTTTCTATACTTGTGACAGTTTGTGGAGGTTATAGGCCTAATTTTTTTGGTGCAAAATATCATAATTATTAGATTTTTTTACCTATCTATGATTAAAAATTATTGGAGTGTGATTTTGATATTTTTTGAAGATCTAAATATTCAAGCTTGGTAAAGAAAAATCATGTCAGATAATATTAGTGCAGAACAAAATGAAGAGACACTTGCTATATTGTGGGATAGATTGAAAAGAAAGGGTGATGGGAAATGTTATTGTCCTTTCAATAATTGCAAGGGCTTAAAGACAAGAAGACTTTTAATCACAACAACTAAAAAACATTGTAGGCAACATGGGCACATTGAAGGGGGGCATGATTATCATCCATTGGTAAGTTGTTCGTTATATGTCTTTATATTGATTGAATTTGTAAATTTTTATATCATTTTAACATTTTTTATATATAAAAAAAATCACTTGATCATGATCATGGTTTATTTGTGTCGATCATTATTATAAAGGTGCGGAAGAAGCAACTAAGAGAAAAACCTTTGAGGAAAGGGTGGCTAAAGCAGCTACTGATAGGGCTCATGAAGTGCCTAAAGCAATAGTCTCTATGGGAACTTTTTCCACTGCCACATATACCCCTTCTATATCAGCTACCAAAACTTCAGACCCATTTGCTCGATCCAAGAAGACAACCTTTGTAGACCATGGGAAGGATCATGTTGATCAACCTTAGAAACATTCCCATGTTTTTTCAAATTATAAAAGTCATGAAGCTAATCCTAGACCATTTGATTCTCCCCAAAACCCCGAGCTCCTAAGATTGCAACTAATAAATGATCAGTTGCAGGCTGATCTGAGAAAGGAAAAAATAGAAGATGCTAATGCCGAAATGGAAAGAAAGATAGCTTTCCTAAAGATATCTATACCCACTCCCCAAGCTTCTGGTTCAGGAAAGAGTGAGAATGAATCAATGAGAAATAATTCTAAGAAGAAAATACCTAAAGGTGGGGGTGGTGGTAACCAAGGTGGTGGAGGTGGAGGTGGTCATAAAAACTACAGTTCTTACTCAGAGGATGAAGAGGGAAGCACTGGCAAGGATAAACAACAAGGTAGTGGTGAAGAGGATAAGAGGGGGGATGATAAGAAAGATATTGAGCAACAAAGCACCCCCAAAAGTGGATGTGGTGGAGGAGCACCCCAAATTGATAGATACAGACAGTTATGCTTTGGTAATATTTAGGGATATCCTAATCCAGTCCCAGATGATGCACGGAAGCATCTCCCAAAATTCATGGTAATAATGATTTTAGTGGGGAAGACCATTTAAAATCTTTTCAAGGTTTTGTTGAAGACTTTGAACTATGGGATGATGACGTAGCAATGAAATACTTTATGCAGTCATTAGTTGAAGATGCTAGGGATTGGTATAGAGGATTACCTGATGCTAGTATTGATTCTAGAGATTCTTTTTGTAGAGTTTTTAGGGAACAATACAGGGATCAGACTGACCCTAGATTTAAATTAAATGATTTCAATAACATTACTAAGGGGCATACTGAACTGGTTACTGAATTTAATGCTCATTTCCAGAAGGCTATGACAAGAGTTCCAACATATTTGAGGCCTAATTAAAGTGCATGTTTGGTTGTGTATTGTAATGCTTATGATGCAAAAATGTATTATTTATTAAGAGATAAAGACCCTCAAAATTTGAGGCAAGCATATAATATGGCAATGAACATTGAAAATAATAGAAGAGCTTTTGGTAAAGTAGGGAGAAGAGATGATCCCAAAACTTTTAAAGGCACCAAAAATCAGATTGAAAAGGTTGGTAAACCTACTGTTGCTGATGAAAAGATAGATCAAGTCCTTAACCTATTGCAGAAACAAGCAAAAAATGACAAGCCTCATTTTCAAATAAATGATAGGCCCCCTAGGCTACAGAGCTATCCCTACAATACCAATTGGAATAATGGAAAACCTTTGCAAGGAAACCAGAGAAACAATCAAGTCCCACCTGATCCTTTATAGAAGCATTCTCTGAATGCCACAAAAAATTTACCTTGGTGTGAAGTATGTGGAATGCCACATTCTCCACAATAGTGTGCAGTAGCACAAAATATGGTAGAATCTCAGGATGAACAGGGAGATGCTCAGTCTCCCCAAGATCAGGATACAATGACAAATGTATTATTAGGACCAGTTGATCTAGCCTATAATGATTATACCTCAGATGATGAGCCTTGTGGAATGGATGTTGATATTTAGAGACAACATAATGATGTACACCACCAACAAGTGTTTTTGAATGAAGGAGACAATGATGATTGTTTTGTGAATGAACTAGAGGTGGATGATACTATCTTGAGAAGACCTTCCGATGAAGAAATTGAAAAGTTCAGTATTGCCTTAGTTGCAAGGGTAAGGAATACCATACAATTGAGAAATAGAATTGTTCCAAGTGATTCAGCAAAGCCATGTAGCCTCTTCATAAAAAAAAGGATGTAACTGGAACAAATACTAGTTTGGAGGCTAAGAAGGTTGATTCAAAGCCTAAGGAAACAAGGGAGCCCAGGATATGGGCAAAGAAGGTTGATATGACCAAGACAAAGAATGAAGTTGTACCACAGAACATGAAAGACAACAATCAACACTCTTCTAATGATGAAACTCCCAAAGGAAAAGAAAAAGTAATTTTTGAAAACACAATTTTTCCCAAATTACCAAAGTACACTTCAATAGATATGTTCCAATTACTTTCACAAGTTAGGGTTACCATTCCTTTCTTAGAAATGATGTGTATAGATGAACATAAGGATAAGAATGTTGCACTTATTAACAGTATTCCTACAAGTGGAAAGAGTAAAGTGGTTTTTGACCAATTAGATTCAAAAAAGGAGCAAGAAAAGCAAAAGGTTGTGGAAGAAAATATCACAGAAATCCCTCAAATATACTTAGGAACTACTATTACTGCTAATCCCAACCATGTCAATCCTTTTTTATTAAGCTTGATTATTGATGGGAAAATGTTGAGAAATTGCATGATTGATTCAAGAGCATCTAACAATCTGATGCTAGTAAATATAATGCATGCAATGGGACTAAAAGTGGATAGTACATATGGTAAGTGCTATGCAATGGATTCTCGGGAAGTACCTATTATAGGTATTATAAATAATGTTCCATATAGACTAGTAGTATTTCTTGAGAAAGAGATCAATATGAGTGTAACAATGGTGGATATCCCACCTACTTATGGCATGTTATTATCTAGACCTTGGAGTGCTTCAATGGGTGGGAGCATACAGTGTGATCTATCTTTTGCTACACTTTCTATTGAACAAAAAGATGTTAAGGTAGATAGGGAGAAGAGAGCTCTTCATATAATTGAAAATGTGGAAGAATCACCAGAACCTATCAAAATCAACTTTGTGGAAACTAATTTAGAAAACTTTCGTGTTGAGGAAGATAGAATAGAAGAAGTGATCCAGTCAACACCTATTGATAAAGATGTACTAAAGAAATCATCAGAAGGTGAGTTATCGATGATGAATTTTGATGGAGCTTGTTCCAAAGATGGCTCAAGAGTAGGAATTTTCTTTACTTCCCCACAAGGTAACACATTCAAATATTATTTCCTATTGCAATTTGCTTGTACCAATAATGTTGTTGAGTACGAGGCTCTCATACTTGGTCTGAAGATAGCTTCAAAGCATGGTATTAAAGTATTAAAGGTCTTAGGAGATTCTGAATTAGTGATTTCCCATATTAGATCCCGCTTTGCAGCTAAAGATAAAAGGCTTAGGAAATATAGAAATGCAGTATGGATACTATTGAAGGATTTAATGCTTTTGGTATTGAATGGGTTGAAAGAGGACAAAATGCTAAAGATGATTTATTAGAAAATATTGTTGTTAAACTTGATGATGTCACTTTTGGTGGCATCTCACAAATAGAAGTACAAACAAGGCCTACAATACCTAATAACATTTGTAACTAGCAAGTGTTTTATGATGACATAGATATTTTGAAATTCTTGCATTGTGTGGATCAGTATGAGAGCCAATAAATTGATTTTGGCTCATTTGTAACAGAAATTGATGGGAAGGAAACCCTATTTGGAAATGAAGTGATTCAGCTCAAAACAAACACCATCCCTAGGGGTCTAGCTGCACTTGAGAGGGTATTTGATGGACCTGATATGTCAAAAGCTAAACAAGAACCATCTCATAAGGATGATCTAGAAGAAATAAACCCAGGCACAAAAAGTGCTCCTAAGAATGTTTATGTTGGAAAGAAAATGAAGCCACATGTAAGAATCATGTTGATTACCTTTCTTAGGAAATATAGACATGTTTTTGCTTGGTTCTATGAGGACCTTAAAGAATATAGGGAGGATTTATTCCAACATGAGATCCCATTGAAACCTGATATGAAGCCTTTCAGGAAAAAACATAGATAAATTAACCCCACCCTACAACCTAAAATGCAAGAGCAGCTTGCCAAACTAAGGGAGGTAGGAATTATCAAACCAATTAGGCACTCATCTTGGGTCTCTAACTTGGTACCTATTAGAAATAAAAATGGGGACATCAGGGTATGTGTTGACTTTAGAAACTTGAATGTTGCTTCTTTAAAGGATAATTCCCCATTGCCTAACATGGAGGCTATGTTGCAAAAAGTCACAGGATGTGAACTATTGTCCATGATGGATGGATTCTCCAGTTACAACCAAGTAATGGTTAAAGAGTCTAAGCAATTCAAGATTGCTTTCACCACACCATGGGGAAAATATGTTTATGTAGAAGTTCCATTTGGATTAATAAATGTTGGAGCAACATTTCAAAGGGCTATGGATCTAGCCTTTTCTAATTTTGTTGATCTGTTCCTTTCCATTTACCAAGATGATCTTATTTCCCATAGAAAAAGTGAGGAGGATCATTGTCCTCACTTAGAGAAATTTTTTATCAGAGCTTTGGAATATGGGATATCTTTGAATCCTAGGAAATGTGCCTTTGGAGTAAAAGAAGGAAAACTGTTGGGGCATCTTGTTTCAAAAGATGAGGTGCAGATTGATCTTGAAAGAGTGACTGCTATTAATAGAATTGCATAGCCAAGAAATGTAAAAAGTATCCAATATTTCTTTAGACAGATAAATTTTCTAAGAAGATTTGTTACAAATTTTGTTGAGACTGTTCATCCAATATCTAAGATGTTGAAGAAGGGAGAAAAGATAGTATGGATAGGAGAACCATCCAAAGCCTTTCAGACTATCAAAGATGCAATCAAGCAAGCCCCTATTCTCAAGTCAAATTATTATTCAAAACCATTCCAGTTATTTACTTTTGCTTCTTTTCATACTATAGCTGGAGTGCTATTATAGAAGAACAATGATGGTTTTGAGCAACCAATTGCATTCTTCCGTAAATCATTACAGGCTGCAGAATTAAAATATGATATATCTAAAAAGCAGGCATATGCTTTGGTAAAGGAAATCAAGAATTTCAAACCTTATCTAATGGGAGCAATTGTTGTGGCATATCTACCAATGACAACAGTTAAAGATATTTTCACCCAACAAGAGACTACACGAAGAAGATGTGGGTGGATAAATAGAATCCAAGAGTTTAATATTGACATACAAATTACCAAGCTTGTAATGGGTTAGGGTCTAGCCAAATTAATGGCTAAGGAAAATCTAGAGGTAAATCAAATAAACTAGATAAAGCAACAAAACACTGTGCCTATCTGTGATATGCAAACTTGTGGCTGGTACAAGAGGATTGTTGAGTATTTACAAATAATGCAATGCCCTGAAGGTATGCCCATTACTGATAAAATAGCTCTTAAACTACAAGCAATTAGATATGTTATTATTAATGGAGCTTTGGTGGAGAAACCCTAAAGGTATTATACTCAGATGTGTGGATGGAGACCAAGCTGAGGATTTATTGATAGAAATGCATAAAGGAGCTTGTGGAGGCCATTACATGGCTAAGAAAACAACTCATAAGATTCTAAGGGTAGGGTACTGGTGGCCTACTATGTTCAAGGATGCTCATAGATATGTTAGAAAATGTGATGTTTGTCAGAGGTTTGCTGGAAAGTTAAGATTTTTTGGCAATTTTCCATTGAGACTTGTGTCTATTTTGGCTCCTTTCAAGGAATGGGGTATTGACTTCATAGGGGGTATATCCAAAAAATCTAGTGGAGGACATGCGTGGATACTAGTAGCAACTAATTACTTTACTAAATGGATTGAAGCAACCTAAGCTAGTAGGGCCACAAGTAAAGTTATTGATTTTTTAACTGATAATATTTTAAGCCGATCGGGGTACCTGAAAGGATTGTCTCAGACAATGCAATGTGTTTCAGGTTGGAAGAATTTTTCAATTTCTGTATTCAGTACGGTATAAATATTTCATATCCTTCCCCTTATCATCCCCAAGGAAATGGACAGGCAGAATCTAGTAATAAGAGCCTGATGAAGATTATTTAGCACATGATTGAGAAGAATAAAAGGGCTTGGGATTTAAAGTTAAAATTAGCATTATGGGCTGATAGGACAACTATCAAGAAGGAAATTGGTCATTCACCTTTTAACTTAGTCTACGGAATGGAGGCACGTATTCCCCAAAATAACCTGTTGAAGATGTAAGAGTTTGTCCAAGAGTATGATGATAATGTGTGCAATGAGATGCAACACAAAATGGAAGAATTAAACCAATTGGACGAAACTAGAAGAGAAGCTCATAAAAGAAATGAAAGGCTATAGCTTCAAGTAAAGCACCTTTATGAAAAAAAAGTAGTTGAAAGAAAATTTGATGTTGGAACAATTGTGTTGCTCTAGAATGCTAGATCAAAAGATAAGGGCAAGCATGGAAAGTTTCACCCCCTTTGGCTTGGCCTATATATTGTTATGGATACACATGGAGAAGATTCATATTTCTTACAATCACTTACATGTGAAGTTCTTGAACTACCAGTACATGGATAGTTTTTGAAATACTATTTCTCCTGAAATAGCTCTTTTTCCATGTACATTACGTAGTCTTGTAAATAGTGTATATAGGTTTGATTATTTTTGTTTTGCTTTGTTTTTGTCTGGTTGTCTTGTTCGGATGAGTCCTTGGTTTTTAGTTCTCTTTGTGTCTGGTCTGCATAACCATAGATTCTAGAATCTTGCTATGCCCACATGGGGCATATATCCCCAGTCGGAGCCACTAGTGGAGCTTTTATTTTTTCCCCTTGTAGGTTTATTTTATCCTCATCTCTAATTGGTTGGGTTTTGAGTTCTACAAACAAGTCTGGGTCAAGGGTTTTCTTTTCAAACGTTGACTTGTTACTAATGGTCGTCGGTCGGTTAAGTGCTATTTTGTCCATTTTTTATCATGTCTTTGTCAGCCCCTTTTACCTGTCCTCTCAGTTTTTTGCATCTTGACTGTGTTATATTTTCCATAGTGTCAGGCTGATAAAATGTTTTAGATTATACTCTAAATAATATTTTGACCTCGAGGGTCATTTCCCCGTCCACCTAGTTGGTCCCTTTCTTTATATATAACCTTTTTGCATGTGCAGATTGTGTGACCATCGGATGAAGTGATCTTCATCTTGACCATTCCTCGCAGACCTCGCAAGGTTTCTGCTTATGTCATAAAAATGGTGTGAGGCTTGCAAGATACTACCACCTGTTGCATTTGATGGTGGGGACTAGTTTTTCTTCCTGACTGATGATGGATGCTAATGCTGATAGTTGTTTTTGTACTGACACATCATGGTCGTTCCTTGCTAACCTCGCACAATTAAAACTTCAGTTTCAATAATGATGCGAGGTGTGCGATTTGTTGATGCATGGATGCCGATGTTGTACAATGGATGACTAGGGTGGGGCCCATTCCATGTTGATGTGTTGCTTGGTAGGTGATTTCTTGTTCACCTGGGGACTGGAAAAATGACATGGCATTTTTAAACTGTTTTGACTTGATCTGGATTGGTCTTCTTGCCTACATTTATTTTTGATCAATGACTTGCATTTGAATAAATTGGTGTTGTACTATAGCCATTTTATCTCACATGAGATAATAGTAATGGTCGAGTTTGACTCTTCCTGCATAATTAAATGCCAAAATATCAGTGAATTACTATTTTCGTGCTATATTTCTATGCTCAAGAAGAATTGTCTAGTGCCGAGTGAAGCAAGGCATTGTTGCAATTTTCTAGTCTCACTGCCTTTCACGTTCTACAAGACAAACCATAAGTAGCATGTACACCATTTCTTGTGATTTCAGAAGATTTTATGGTTGCTTGATAAACAATTGGTGATTGTTTCCTATTCTGTTCTTGAAGAATTGTTTGAATATATTTGCTTTTAGAGCTTGTCTAGATTATTGCTAGGGATTCTAGAATCATTAAGTATTTTTTGTTAAGGCTATAGGGAGAAAATTGTAAAAGTTTTCCATTTGAAAATAAGAAAACCCTAGCTCAAACTATCATCCATCTGATATAAATGGCACCCAAGGCCCAAAGCTCTGGTTTTGAAACTACTACCAAGTCTTTCTCCCAAGAAATTATTGATTTGTTAAAGCCCTCTACTAACAAGAAGCGGGAGGGAAAGGTTTTTTTCTATGGGCCTTTACTCTTGGAAGAGTTAACAGAAAAGCAGTGTACAATTCGAGATGCCAAGTTACCATATATCGGGTGGCAATTGTTCTCCAATTGGTTTGGGAATAGGAATTTGTCGGTCCCTTTGTGTAACCCATGGAGGTTGGACCTAGGTAAATTGGTGGTGTCTAATGTCTATATGGATGTAGATCTTCTAAAGGACATTTCTGTGAGATATGACCCTGTGGCCTGAGTTGTGAAAACTCACGCTGGTGTAGAAATGATTAAGATAACTAGAGAATAAATCATAGAGATTTTCAGTTTTCACGAATGGAGTCGAGATATGGTTCATGTCAACCTTGAGGTTTTCAGACAAGAGTATAGAAATACTAAGGGTTTGATCAGAACATCCCTTTTGATAACTCATTTGGCTGTCTCGGGAAGAGGAAAGAATCAGAAGAAGGTAGTGATCGACAGGAATGATTCTGAACCTTTTCGTATGGACTATTTCTCTAGTTATTTCAAGAAGACTGTTTGTGCTTTATGTCAAGTTTTGGGAGTCAGTTTAAAGACAACCCTGCCTACCGATATTATGTATATGGTTGTAAATCTCCAGCACCCAGGTTTCAACATGGTGTATGATTTTGCTACTTATTTGGCATAGAAGATGCACATGGGTCTAGTAGCCCTGAAGGAGGGGAAGAATTGGGTTGGATTCAGATGGTTTTCCCTATTAATCCACATGTTTCTGTATAGGGGTCAGGATGTATTTAAAAAAGATATGGAATTAAAGAAGAAGGAAGGTAATATTGAAATGCCTGTCCAATATTGGACTAGGATTCTTGACATGCATGATCATGAGTTCGATTATGTTCCATAATGTCTTTGGATCCAAATTAAGAAAGGCTCTGGTTTGTGACCCCCAAGGATTCCAAAGGAAATTCATGATTTCTTGAGGCCAATGGAGAGGAGACATGAATTGACGTTGATGCACAATTGGGGAGAAATTATCCCCTATCATAACACAACAATTTTAAGGGTTTTCGACACCAATGTCAACCCAAAGGTTCTTCCAAGGGAGGTGCCCCTTTAGAATTGGATTTCTAGAAATCATTAGGCAATTAGGAGGCACTCAAGAACTCCATTTGCCAATTGAACAGAAGAAAGGTTATTTCTTCCCTGAGTATACAACATTTGCTGATTTTGTTATGGAAAAGGGAGGATGGAAGGAGTTACACATATTGATTGGGATTTATAGGCTAAAGATTGTGTGCCCTAGGAATCATGATCCTGAGGGTTTTATCTCTCAAATGAAGGCAAAGCATTGGACCAGAGCCTTTGTCCATAATTTCTACTTTCCTAAGGACATCATCAGGAATATTTCTGATTTGGATCTACAAGAGGAGAGAAAGGAAATGTACATTTCCTACTCTAAAATGGTAAAAAGTAAGCAGGAGAGAATACCTAGTTTTAATCCACAACATCTCACTATCAACATACTAAACTTTCTACCATACTGATCTTCACTTCTTCATAGACAACCTGTAACATATTTTATTACAATTTTCTCAATATCCTCAACATATACAGTCTTAAAGACATTAAGGCTAATAGTGTTGACATCAATGACAACCACATATCAGAAAATCAACCACAATATCCAACAATCTCCCCCTTTTGCATCGATGACAACACATGATGTGAAAAACACACCATCAATGCAACTGACTCTTCTTCCAACAATATCCCCTTTACAGATTTCTCTTCTCTCCCTTAGTTCTCCAAGAGTTTTTCACATTACTCTTCTCCCCCTTTGACATCAATGGAAAAGGTGCACAAGTTTTGAACCACATATCTGAATCATCTGACTACTCCCCCTGAGTAGTAGCCACCACAACATCAATCTAACTCAAGATATGGTTGTGAATGAATAGACTGATGCAAAGACTATGCATCTTAGTTCTGATCAGGAGGGGTAATCACCCCTAACTTCCATCTAAGATACTCAAAAGTATCCTTGGGAAAAGTCTTATCACTCACCTTATCTCTCAAAAAGTGGTACTTGATAGATATATGCTTGGTCTTTGAATGCAATACCAAATTCTTAGAAATGTTTATAGAACTTCACTTATCACATAATATGGCAATAGGTTCATCATACACAGCTCTAATATCTTTCAACATCTATTTTATCCATAATATGTGAGTACAATTGTTAGCAACGACAATATATTATGCCTCCGTAGTAGACAAGGAAATGAAATTCCGCTTTTTGCTTATCCATGAAATCGGTTTCTTTCCCTAGAAAAATGTGCCCCCGCTAGTACTTTTCTTTCAATTCACATATCCTAACCAATCAACATCACTAAAGGCACTTAAAGTAAGATCATCATCTTTAGGATACCACAGGCCAAAATCAATTGTTCCCTTCAAGTATCTAAAAAATTCTCTTCACAATAGTCACATGATCCACTAACTCATTTGATTGCAAAATATGACAAATTTTTTTGACAAAAGATGTATAATTAGATGTATCATTGGGTACCTATGTATTTAATGTGAAGTTCTCATTTTAAAAAAAAATTATGCCCGACGTTTGTCAAAATTTTGACGCTACATGATTTTCGTCGCTATTTCGACATACACTTAAAGTCAAACCATCCCCTTCCATCAATATGGTTAGCATTTTTCAGGGTTTCGATGAATGCTTTTTAATAAATAAAAGTGGGTTTGAAAATTTATCTATACTTGTGACAGTTTGTGGAGGTTATAGGCCTAATTTTTTGGGTGAAAAATATCAAAATTATTTGATTTTGTTACCTATCTATGATTAAAAATTATTGGAGTGTGATTTTGATATTTTTTGAATATCTAAATATTCAAGCTTGATAAAAAAAAATCATGTCAGATAATATTAGTGTAGAACAAAATGAAGAGACACTTGCTAGATTGTGGGATAGATTGAAAAGAAAGGGTGATGGGAAATGTTATTGTCCTTTTAATAATTACAAGGGCTTAAAGATGAGAAGACTTATAATCACAACAGCTGAAAAACATTGTAGGCAACATGGTCATGTTGAAGGGGGGCATGATTATCGTCCATTGGTAAGTTGTTCATTATATGTCTTTATATTGATTTAATTTGTAAAATTTTATATCATTTTAACATTTTTTATATATAAAAAAAATCACTTGATCATGATCATGGTTTATTTGTGTTGATCATTATTATAAAGGTGGGGCGCCCGAAGAATGTGGTTTTTCAAGCGGAAGAACATGGAGCTGTGAATATCGAAGATGAAGTTAATGATCCTATGGAAGAAGATGATCACACACCAGAAAACATATTTGAAGATGATGGTACAAATACATTGATCCATGACACATTTAGTGGCATAGCTGATCATGATGATCAAGATGACTTTGATGATGTTCATGATTTACCTGTACTTGAGAAGGCATACGAGCCCCTTTATGAAGGCTCCCAAACAACTCTTCTCTCTCTTGTACTAATGTTGATGAATTTGAAGGTTATGAATGGTTTATGCAACATATAAATCTCACGGATGTTAAGGTATGTCATATATGTCATCTTTTTTCATCTATTTTTGTTGTTAGTTCATCACTAGTAAATAAAAGATGAAATATGTATCATTAATATTCTTTATATTAACAAATTATTTTTTGTTGTAGATTGATAGGTGAATTTTTTTTACCACCGTCAAATATTTTACCTTGCTCATACCGAGATTTATCTGCCTTTATGAAAGATATTGTAATGGAGTATCAAGCAATAGATGCATGCCTCAATGATCATATTATATATCATAAACAACATGAATTTGCAATAGAATTCCCAGAATGTCATATCAATAGATATCGAATAGATCAACTAAAAAAAAAGGTGCCTCACAAGGTTCTTCATTATATTCCCATTATTCCACGTATGCAATGATTATTTAGGTGTGAAAGCTTAGCTCAATTTATGGATTACCATGCATGGAATAGAAGTGGAGATGACATTCTTCAAATTCCTACAGATGGTTCTGCATTCAGGGACATGGAGGAAAAAAGGCCACACTTTAAAGAGTAACCTCGTAATCTCAGGCTTTCATTGGCAACGAATGGTGTCAATCCATTTGGAGAGTTGAGATCTATTTACTCGGTGTGGTATTTTTTTTAATCAAAAATAACATTCCTCCATGGATGTCAATAAAAAGGGAGCACATAATGTTGGTAATGATTGTTACAGGTATTTGTTTACATCAATTTTCTTTAATTTAGTAGCATCACATTTGTCTTATTTGTTGCATAATGACATATTTTTTTCATTTAATAGTCATGTACATTAATTTATATATATTGCAGTAAAATGATTATAATAATTATGTAATGTTTATGTTCATTCAACTAGGTAAATACCAAGTTAAAGATATGAATGTATATATCGAGCCTCTTATCGATGAGTTACTAAAGTTATGGAATGGCATCACTATGTATGACGTCTCTAGACCAATAAGACAAAGACAATTTCAATTCCATGCAATGCTTGTATGGACAACTCATGATACCCTAGGGCTAACACATTTTTGTGGTATGTTATAACGTTCGACTCCACTTTAATGATATTTAATTTTATGAAATAGATATCATGCATATTTTTTAAATAATCTATTCATTATATATAATTATAAAAATTGACATATTTAATCCAATTATATATGATCTTGTAGGTCTTCAAATAAAGGGAAAATTTGCATGTCCAATTTGTGGTCCAAAGATGAAATCTCGTCATTCAACAGGTTTAGGAAAGTAGGTGTTTGATTAGTATAGGCACTTCTTCCACATAAATCATAAGTATCGAACTACTAAAAAACATATTTTCAATGGGAAAGAAGAGACTACATAAAAACCATGAAGAATGACACCTCACCTATGGAAGTTGGAATATAATAGAATTAATCATCAAGGTTATACATCGGATCAAATTGTTTATCTATCATATATGATATGTTTGGAATTTATATTTTTATATTGTGTTTTGTTTACTCATGATGTAATTGACAATGATTGTCATTGTTAATTTCTTTAACTTATATGCTTCATGAAGGTCATCAAGGCATTAATGGTCCGCTTCCACATGGACTAAAAACTTATCTTAGAAAATTTAGTAGGTTTCCCTACTATGAGTAACTAGAAATTGTGCATTTTTTTGATACGATGCATATTAGAAAGAATATAACAAAAACGTTATGGAAAATATTGGATGGAGGGCATGCTAAAGAAAAAATTGTCAAAATTTGTAGTGACATTCAGGAAGCCAATCATGCAATGAAAAATTCCATTCAATTAAATAGCGATGGAGACCAAATTAATATAAGTGCCCTTCCTTGGTTATTAACGGAGTAGCAAAGCAATGCTATAAAATAATTCATACGAAAAATTTGATTTCCCACAAGATTTTTTGCGAACATAAACAATATCATAACAAAGAAAGGTGAATTTGGGTTAGGGATGAAAATGGATGATTGGCATACCTTCATTAAGGTAATTATTCTAGTATATTTTATATATATTTGTATACATGTAATTTTCAGTGTATTATGTTTACTATTTTTGGAAAAATAATGAAAAGATCATTTTATAATTGTTGTTGTACATTCTACCTCTATCTCTCCCAGATGACTTCGACAAAAATTTCAAGCAAGTTATATATGATCTTGGAAAATACATGAGGTAAGTAGCAATATTTGTTCAATTTGTTGTATAGATCTTATATTTGTCGTTTGTTTTACTTGTTATGTAATATATTGTATATTTTTGTTAAAACTCGTTAATATATTTGTGCCTTGAATCACTTGTAGATGCTTTCCATCTAAAGAAATCCATAAAGAAGATATAAATTATTGGAGGAGAAAAATTCGTCTTCTAATGTGTGAAATGTAAAAGTGTCTACCTTCGACATTTTTCAATGCACAAGAACACTACCTCATACACCAAGTTGAGGAGATTGAATTGTGTGGACCTGTACACAAGGTCAATGTGGATGGTTGAGAGGCACTTGAAATTTTTGAAGGCTTTGGTTAGACAAAGAGCACATCCTGAGGGTTCTATGGTGGAGGGATATATGGTATACCATACCATGGTGTACATTACTAAATATCTTCCTAAGTTTGCAACAAATATCCAAGTAGATCGCATTTGGGATCCCAACTCCATTAACAAATTCGAAGGGGAGTACCTGATGGGGAAAGGTAGATTGCGGAAAGTGAGAGGTAATTATAAGATGGTCATGGAGATTAATTAGAATACATTTTACATTTCCTTCAATTCCTTGAAAAGAAACAATAGAGAACTAGTCCAAATGAAAGAATCTTCCACACACAAATAGAAAAGTATTGGTATTGTATTACTCCAAAAAATAAGTCTTTCACTATTGAAAAGTATTAAAATATTAAAAAGTGCTAATGATCAAATATTACAATTCAAATTTCATATATATAAGAAGAAGACCCAACAAAGGTGTCTCTTCAGATTGTCTTTTGGAAAATAATTAAACTACTGATCTTAATTAAACTTATAAAAAAAATTAATCCTCTCCTAACATTGACTTAGCCGTTGAGAGATGGTTTTTATACTCCTCCAAGTTATGGGTATCTACATCATGCACTGTATTTCAGGCTTCATATTCAAGTTTTATCATCAATTCTATATGTTTGCATGCTCCATCCAAAAATAGTCCTTCTGCTTTGACTATATCCAATGCTTTCTGAAGTATCCTAATGCATTCATCCATCCCGTTAGCTCTCAAAAACACAAGTTAAATACCTCAAGTGGTTTCCAAACTCTTGGTACGTTCTAGGGTAACATACAAGGCCGAATGGTTTAGAACTTCTTCTCTTTAGGTGTTGCTAGACCTAGGTGGGTACACCTATATGAATGAAGCAAACTTCATTTGTGTTTATTCCCTAAAACTATTTATCCACAATGGCAAGTGGGAGTGGATAAATGAATTCTTATTTTGGTATAGATTGTATAAACAATATCAAGGCTAATCTTAATATGTTCAGTTAACAGATGTAAAAGATAAAATGAATGAAACTAAAATGATGGAATGTGAGGGACCAGTGCTCTAGATTGGGTATATGGAGTCAAATAGAAATCAGAGTTAAGTGACTTATAATTGGAAATAATTCTAATTGTTTGGCACTTTTATTTTTATAACTTGTATAAATAGGCAAGGATGTAATTATCAGATTCTTCTTTAATAATCCAAAATAATAATTCCAAGTTGTGAATAATAAAGAGGATTTTAATCTTTACTTGAAATACCCAATTAAATATGCCACACAGATACAACAAATGTGCACTGATAAATTAAAAATATGCTTGATATATCAATTTAAACAACAAAGAAATATCAAATATGGAGACAAACTAATAATATCTTTAATTAAATTAACAAACAATTGATACTAACATAGAGCCACCGAATCAAATATTTTTCATTAACTCCTTCAAAATTTACACGTGCATCTTGGTCATTTTTGTTGTAAACATTGTATCAATCTCTATTCTCCTACTTCTTCTATCTACTATCTTCTAATCTAATCCCCTCCTTATGTTCTTGGTCTCTCTTATTTATACAAGAGGCAACAAGATTCAGACCAAAGGACATGGCTTTTGATAACAAAACTTAATTGAAAAGATAAAATGTATTTAGAGATAACTAACATATGCAAATATATTAATCTTTGAGTAAGAAGCCCATGGTCATCTAAGACATGTGCAAGGCTATTACTTTATGCTATTATATGTTTTCCTTCTAATGATGCCAATCAATATTCATCTGAGCTTAGATATTTTTCTTGCCATTTGCTTATTGTTAAATAATTCGGCCACTTGAATTCCTATGCAATAATGAAATTTGTAAGGCGAATCTTCCATCTTTTATCAAGTAGGTTTTTGGTATCTACAACAAAATTTTTGTAATTATTATCCAATGTTATAATTCCATCAAGTAGAGTGAAAATTTTCCAGATTGATATCACCATCACCCTGAATACATGTCAAGCATTGAGGAACCATTTGATCAAACTCATTCTTCCATTCATCCAAATCCTTGAATTTTCCATCATCTTTGATGATCAAAGGACTGAAACTATGATTTATTGAATTAAATGAATTACTTTTGTTCTCCACCTTCTTCTTCACGTCAATCAAATATTTATGCTCAACAATAACTACCTTCACCATCTCTTGATTAGGCTTTAATTTAGGAGGTGCATCAAGATCCCTCTATGTTGCTTTGCATAAAGTGTTTAAAATGTGGTAAGTGGGCTGCCATCTTTTATATAATTCCTCTAGGATTGGAGAATTAGTATTTATTTGTTCCAAGGCTTTCACCAAATGACTAAAACCCTCATGGAATCCACTTATCTTCACTTTTAAAACTCCAACAATGTGCTTCAATATTTCTTTTAAGGTATCCAAGATGTGTTGCCTGACATCATCCATATTATGTTTCTTCAAAATTTCAATCTCCTCTTTCAATTGTTGGATTTTTGGATCTTCAACTGGAGCAGGTGGATGATAGAAAACCATTTCATCCCCTTTTACATCTATGGCTTGTTGTAATTGTTGCTTTAATCTGACACCTTGAATGAAAAACTTATTTATTTCATCATTTGATAACTTGAGTCTCTTTTCATACTCTATTATCTTCTTCTCCATGTTTTCTACTACATCCTTTGTAAAAATGGCAAAGTGCATAGTTATGGTTGTTGCTTATGTTGGAGTGGTGTTCTTCATTGTCCTAACCATTGTAGACCCTCTCATTTCTTGTACTACATCCAGAAGCCTTGGCTTCCTTGTGTTCTTATGTTTTGTCCACAAAGCAAGGGTCTTGGTGGTAGGATTGTATCGTATTCCTGAGACTCCTTCTAAATCAAATTCCACAACCAAGTTTGGATCATCCCAAGCTCTTATTTGATTTAACATCTTACTACTTAGCACCAACTCCCTTGCTTCTTTGGGAGGAATATTGATGTTATCAATAACCAACTCTACCATTGTCTAGGCCTACACCTCTGCATGCTTTGAATCATCAATCTCAATGAGGTTAATTTTCAGCCTATCACCAAATTGTCTCATTTTAATTTTTATCCAAAAATATTTGAATTCCCTTGTATGGATGAAATCATCATCCTCCATGAACCACAAAGAATTAATTATTCTCTCATCATCTTGTATCTCATCAATGAATTCCTCTGATATTATTATTTTTAGGTCATGAGGCTCTAACACTTTTTGTTGCTCTACTAATTCTTTCATCTCAGTCAGTGTCAGGACTGCTTCTTTTTCGTCATCACTCAACCCATGATCAACTAGTGATTCAACTTTTTGTTTCTTAGTAGGTGGCTCACCAATTGGGGATGGAGGATATGGATGAACTGGTGGAGGAGGTGGTGTATGTGATGTGGAGGCTATGGATGAGGGTGTTTTGGGTGTAGATGGTGGAGCTGACTTCTCTTCTTGAGCCTTTTATACATCTCATCAAACTTACCTAGAATCAAGTGCATCCTTTTCAACAAATATGGCTCTTCATCAAAGAACCCCTTGAACTTCTTATCTTTTTCTTTCTTCTGGTCCTCCCATCTCATCATCATTAACCATTTTTTCCTTATTTCAAACTCATCTAAAAATTATACCAGGTTTCTTATCACATCCTCCTATGGATCAAATACATGTGTTATCACCCTCTTTATAAGTAGGGTCCTTCTGATATTATTGATGTGACCCTTTGGATCACATACTCTCACCTTTCCTGATTTGAGAGAAAAAATGGCTCTTATGAATCTCTGCACTTCTTCCAACATATCTGACCCAATTGATAATTCCTTAAAACCTGTTAAGTTAGGAACAAAAGTCCCCTTTCTTTGATTCTTCATAAGACTATGCTCCATCCAGATCATTTCCCAAATAAACTCTAAAAACAATACTCTACTAGGCAAAAAAATTGGTAAAACATGTGGGGCCTGATCACAACCATACACCCTAATGATGGTATATTGTGGCATTAAAAACCATTCAGCATAGTTGTGTATGAAACCTTGGTCTAGTTTGTATTACAAAGGTCTCATAACTTCCATTAAAGATTATGGTAACCTCGATGTAGGAAAACCAAGGGCATCAATTAGTCTACGGGAAAAGTCATCTCTAAACACAACAAAGTCACCTTTAGGGCACTTACTATCCCAAACATATCACCCATTTTTCACTGGAAGCATAACTCCATTTTCATGTGTGCTCAACTTCATCCTTTTAGTCCACTTTATTTCATTTTGAAATAGAATTAGATGACACAATAGAGAATACTTTCTGAAAGTGATAGGGGCCTTAGCTTCCCTAACCTATAATAGACTTTCATGAATTTGTTCCTCAATGATAGAAGCAAAATCAAACTCCACATTGGACTCAAGGTGTTGGATAATCATTTCCATCCTCATCAATCTAACTGACATTTTGTCTTCAACATAAAATCCAAGAATTTGGCATAATGCATAATGGGTCTTTTTGAAATAAGTTTGAAAATCAGACACTGGAAAAGGTTCAACTTCTGAAGACATAATAGGAAGGACTTTATTCTTGTCACCCCTTTTCATGTGCAGGGGAAGTTCATCAATTCTATAAGTCCTCTTTAATCTCTTGTACTCCTGCTCTAGCCTCCCCAAATCTATCTATGTGACAACCTACTTATTTAGGTCAAAACACCTAATTATAGCCTCCCTGGAGATATCTACGAGATATTGTCCATCTGGGAGCCTAACAACCTTTGACGGGGCATGCTATCTACTGGCTAGAGCTCTAATTAGCTCAATATCAACAAAAAAATTAGGAGCTATCAATTTTCCCATGTCAAGAGTCCATGGGTTCGATACTGGGACCCCTTCATTCCTATTCTTATAAAAATATCAATATAGATTCCAACCAAACTGTGGAATTATTGGGTCTTTGCACTCCTAAGCTAAATCCTTAAAGACCCCCTTATAACCTTTATCAACTTAAGCAGGTAGTAGTGCAAGTAATGGCGACTATAATGAATCTTTATTGGATTTTTCTTTTTTTTTAGTCCTTACTTTTGTTTTCTTAGGTTCCATTGCTTAAAATTCAATGTGTGGCAAATAGAACTTACCCAGAATATTGCTTGTCCTAAAGAATTCTCCTGATTGTCACACCTTGAGCTCACCTATACTCAGCTTCCATTACCACGAACGAACAAATTCACAATATTCTTGGTTTAATTCTCATATCATATTGCATTAATTCCATATAAGTTCTACATCATTCAAATCCTTCACACCGACCTAATTTTCATATTTTGATGTTGATTGATGTGACTAGCCTTCATTTAATTCTCTAACAACTGATTACCGCACTACCGCATGTAACTCCTCACTCCTTCATGGTACCTCGATACATAATATTTACTTTTTCTTATTATACCACACTACCACGTATTTCCTTGTCTTCCTTAGTGGTACCGTGGTGTTTATTTAGTATGTTATCTTATATACCACTTTACCGTAGGCTTTATTCTGACCCCCCACAGTATAAAGGTTCTCCCTTATGTGTATTCCTACTTAACTGCTCTGTTGCGGTCCTTACTCTGACCCCCCATGGTATAGCGGTTCCTTTTGCTAGTATTGATGATGACCCCGCTCTACCATGGGCTAGGTATCAACCCTCCATGGTATAGTGATAATACGATATACTACCATCCTCTTACCGTGCTACCGTGAGTTACTTTTTTGGAGGCCGCGGTAAGGAGGTAAAAGGTAATGCATATATGGTATACTCAATTATGGCAATGGTATGGTGGTAAAAGGCTAATTTGAATTTTTGGATGGCAAAAACATTAATTTTATGAGAATACTAAGAGAGACCCTTGATTTTACATGAAAAAATCAACAGAATTTTCTATAACCTCCTCTACTTCTTTGTCTACTTTGTTCTTAAACATATCTTCCCTCGGTATAGGAACATGGGTGTATCCACTAAGTTTTTTCTTTTTCTTACAAGAGTGTATGTAACCTTTAGGGTCATAATTCATTCTTTGTGAATACTCCTTTAATTTGAATTCATCCAAAAATGAAAGATAATAAGATCATTGGTAGTGTGGGATGTTAGGTTTTTAGGTACATCAATTATAAATTAAGGTCGTATACTATGGTAATTAACTAATTATACGTCATTTGTGAATTTCAATTTTTTTTGATACAGTTGGTCGAGAGTGGGATGCACTACATTTGTACATCGGAAACAATCTTGATTGGATGATGGTATAGATTGAACAATGTCAACAATCCGGTCATGCATTAACATGGGAAGGTGTGGATTCAATGGTTAAAGAAGCTCATCATAATGGAGATTCCAATGTTACACCAAGGGAAATTGATTTAGCATATGGTTTAAGAGATAAACAAGTACGTATAAATATATTAATCACCCATATTATTTAATTATTTTCAATTATATTGATGTATATATATGTTGAGTTTTTTTTTCTTTGCATACATTCGGCCAAGAATAAATATGTTTATCAACTGATGATGCAATAATTTTTACATGTTTGACATATTGCAGGAGAAACACCACAAGGCTATGTGGTGCAATGGTCATAAATTTTGAGTCAAAAAGTTGGATGACACGAAGAAAACTTGTGATTCTGGGATAATTGCAGTCTTTTAGGTGACTAATGTTTCATCTATAAGCGACATACATCTAGAAGTCTCAGAAAATAGATACTATGGGATTTTGGATGATATACTTGAGTGTGACTTTAAGTCCTTCAAATTAGTTATGTTCGTTATCCAATGGTACAGGCTACGATTGAATGAAAATGATCCCAAGAGAACTGTTATTGAACATGATAATGGATTTACCATGGTTAATACAAGGCTGATCGAGCGAGCTAGAAATGAGCCCCATGTTCTTCCAAGCCAATGTGAGCAGGTATTTTACTCAGAGGTTCCAAGTAAACCGGGTTGGTCATTTTTTGTTAGACATGATCCGAGAGGAAGGTTGGTAAAGTATAATGTGGTGGAAGAAGAAGATACTGAAGAACTAGAAGATGATGTAGATGATGATTAGGATCAACAGTTAGTTGATGATGTGCTTGACAAAGATGTCAAAGAAGAGGAACTAGATCATGATGATGTAGGATTTAATGTTCATGAAGATGATATTTGTGTGGATGATGACATTATCGAAACTAATATCAATGACGATGATGATGATATGACCAATCCTTACAATGTCAAATTTGGATTGGATGATACAGACAAAGAGTTGGATGAAGAAGAAGATCAATGACATTGAAATGTATGAGTTATGTGATTATATTATCTATTTGATATTGATTTATTGATAGAATTATATTTGACTTATATGGTTACATAATTAATTCATGATGTACTTTTTAATGTTGTTAATTCATGATGTTACAACTATTGTAGCTCTCCTAGAAATTTCCATATGATCAAATCCTAATTACTCTGTGACTATTTATGATTAGATATTATTTGATCATATCTTTGGTTATTTCATTCCCAAAAAACTAGCGTTTCCTCATGTTGACCCCACATAGTGACATGTGAATGGGCCAACATTGAAATTTTTTCAATGTGTGCTTGTTGTTGTGCACTTTTTTAACACACGCCCCACTGAAAGTGGGGACCCTCTTTCTTTCTATTTTGGTTTTTCGCTCTTGGTGTTTTGGCCCTTCAATTTTGAGGATTTGCTTGCTTGGGCATGTGCTTCAATGTTTATCTTGATTATTGGGATGGTCCCTCTATGATATATATTGAAAACCTTAAGTTTTGGACTCATTCCGGGTTTTTCACTGCTCTCGACAAAATCCACTCCTGCCGAAATTCCCCGATTTCCTTGGAAACCCGGTGGCAGCTGCTTTTTGCTGTGATCCAGAGATTTTGGTCCTTCATGGAATTTTGTGGTGACCGGATTTCTTTGAGGATCCATTTCCTTGTTTAATTCTTGGGTTTCGGTTTGACCTATCTTGTCGACTACATTAATGCTCAATTGCACGATTTCTATGGCGAGTATTAAATTGATCTTCGAAAGTTTTTAGGCCATTTGAGTTTTATCACTTGCTTTCTATTGATCTGGAGTGCTTGATCCTGAGTGTTTTTTTTGGATTGTGCGATTGGGATTGTGGTCAATTGGTGCATTTGGGTTTTCTAGAAGCCATTTACACTCTGCTCGGGCTTTGGGGTTTCTTGCTAGCTTCTGTTGTTTTTGACTTTCTCTATCCTCATGGTATGTGCATGATGCTTCTTCTCTTTTAATGAATAAATTGAATTACTTCATGATTTGTGCGTATGTGATGTGAGTCAGAATGTTGATATGGTAGGATGGTGGTCCTTTAGTGTTTGGATTTATGGTTTTTGTTTGGTGCCCCTTCATGTGGTTTGCATTTCCTTGCTTTTGCTTGTTGAAAGCACGTGCTTCTTTGGTGTCTTGGGTGTGCTTGGGGTTCGAGTTCTGGCATGTTTGAGCATTGAGTTTCTTGAAGCTAGGGTTATCCCATTTTTTTTGAGTTTTGATCCCAAGTGAGTTTCTGAGCTTGTCTTTTGATTTCATCATGAGGTGGCTTTCTTGTGTGGGTTGTAGCAAATCTTCTATAACCCTTGCAAAATGAGTTGAGTCCAAGATTATCCTGCGCATTCATGGCCGAATTTTAGGGTTTCATACCTAGGGAATCACTAGTCCCTCTCGATTTACCTTAGGGTGAGTTCATATTCAAAGATTATCTATAAGAGGTTTAAATCGAGTTGGTTTCAGGCTCTAGATCCTCAAATTTGTGATCGTTCAATCAATTTGAGTGAGGTCGAGAGAAAACATAGGTATTTGAGTTTTCAAAGTCTTCGTGGAATTCCTTATCTATCAGAATTCCCAAAATTTTTTGTTTTCTCTCTATTTTTTATGAAATGTGTCATGATCTAGATTTCTGCTTGCCTCGCGGATTTCCTCTACCTTTGGATTTCCCTGGTTTGTTCGTCCCCTTGTCATTTTCCCGAAACTAGGCTTAAATTGTGAGAATTGTGTTAGCTTCACTGGAATTCGTGCCTTCGGGATTTTTCAAAAATTTCTTGGTTCCTTCATTTTCCCGAAATTCCTAAACTGTTACTGTTTTCATGGATTTCCATCCCTGACGTATTTTCCCGAAGTCTTGCTGAAAATGAAGAATCAAGAGATTGTATGAAAGTTTACTTGATGATTATGCATTTGATAATCGACTTGGACTTATTTTAAGATGTATCATGTTGTTTCCTGGTTAATGACAATTGATTAAATGATTATTTGATGCTTTTGTGCTTATTTCACTAAAATCCATCTGGTTGGGAATTTCCCAAAATTCCTCTCTAGCCTAGATTCTGTGGGAGGGCTGGAAACCCGAACATTGAGATGGTTAATTTTTATGAGGTTTTGAGCATTGTTGCTTATCATGGGACTTGTATTAAAGATGAATTTGTCATTTGTGATTAATTAAGTTGTGTTCCATGTGATTTCTTTGTCGAATGCAGGTCGAGTTAGGTAAGGCAATGACAGGTGGAACCAAGGGTAAGGTGATGGATCCAAGTGTAGAGGGGTCTTCCATTTCTGAAGCAGAAATAATCAAGATGGATATCAAAAGAAGAATTCTAGAGAGCAAGTTTTCCTCCATCTGGTCGGGGGTCACTGATACAAATGTTGGATTGTGGGATTATGAGGAGTTCAAGGCAAGGATGGTAGCACTGAATCTCTCCCTATTGGCTAGAAGGACATTGCAATCGAGATTAGTGCATGTAGTTGGATTTCCTCCTACAGTGTAGTGTTATGAACTGGTACTGGAATGTGCACGACACTATGACAGGGGTACACAAGGATAGTTGGTCCCCAAGGGAGAATTGTGGTGAATCTAAATCCCGTGTCTATATCCCAGACCTTTGACATGCCTGATAGGTCTCATGTGGTGGCTTTTGATATGGATGTGGCAAATAAGTTCTATGAGAAAGATACCATCAAATCCCAACAGGTCATTAATTCCTGGTTGGAAAAACCTAAGTCCCACTTCTCCAAGTTGTCAAAACAGTTGGTCAGACTTAAATTTAGAAAGGAGTACTACGATGTTATCACCCTTCTCAGTAGGGTGGAAGGGTTGAAGAGTGTAGGAATGTTTGAAAATTGGATGTTCCATGTCATTGCTAGGATGGAACAGGGTACAAACTACCACTAGGCAGGCATTATAAGTGCCATGATTCATGAACATATGTGTAATGTCCTACAGACTAAAATTTTCACAATGAATTCTTACCTGTTCTATGCTTTGGCTAGGTTCCACCCATACAAGGTACTAAGCACAAGAGGTGTATTTGCACAAGATGTAATTTATGAAGTTTACCCACACACCTGGGTAACTCGAGCTACAAAAGGGTGAATGATGCATTCACCATGTATATCACTAGACTTTTGCAAGGTGCAAAGCATGTCCAGATTTTGGACAAGGCTATGGAATTAATCAAGAGCTTTGGAGCTTGGTTTATCCAGTTCCCCACCTTTTCATACATAAGAATTTATGGCTGTCAAAGGGCTCCATACAGACTCCCTAAGTACCCTACAAATCATGTTGTACTCCTGGAGGTCACAAGATAGATATGTGACTTTGATGTGATTGTGAAGAGGGAGAAACACAAGACCAGATTTGGTAATGACCTCCCTTTAAGGATAGGCACTAGTGAATTATGCCCTTCGATCAACTCAACCCATGCTTCTAAAGAAGAGATGAGCACTCTTTGTATCTCCTCCAATTCCAAGAGATCCGGATTTGACATAACTGGTGAGGCACAAAACAAGGCTAGCAGAGAGTACAGTCACAAGGATGACATAGAGGACTACTGGGCCAACATTAGTGATGAATTTGAAGTCAAAAAGAAGGAGTTCTCTAGGTTACCAGTTAGCTTGGTACGGTTATAAAACATAAAGGTTGTTCTTGATCAGGTTGAGGAGGATGGGAATTTGATTTAGGGTCATAACTTTGAGGTTGTGAAGGATAAGCTAGTTGGAGAGGTTGATTGGCTGGAGGAAGAGAAAACAGAGTTGGAACAAGTCATGACTCCAGTAATCAAGTATACCAAGTTGTGGCTCAAATACAAGATGTTGGAGTTGGAGAGCGAGAGTGTGCAATGCACTTATGATCTTATGGGAGACTTGGAGTCTCACTCTACTTCTGAAGAGTCACCTAAACAAGACCCCAAAGGAAAAAATAAGGTGGGTTCTCCTTTCAAAATTAAGATTAAGGATGTTCAGGTGGAGGAGTTAGGAGAAGCAGAGAAACAAAGGAAGCCTATAGCTAAGAAAAGGAAGCATGTCTCAAGGAAAAAGAAGGCTGAAAGAGTTGAAGGAGAAAAGGAAGAGGCCAATCTCCTCTCACCTAAGAGGAGGAGGATTGTGAGGTTGTCACAAAAAGATAAGGGAACTTCTAAAGCAGATGAAGAGGGTGACACACCTATGGTAGAGATAGAGAGCTCGAGGGAAAAGACACAAGTATACACCAGGAGATCAAGAAATCCTTCTCCCAAGGATGCTGCACCGAAAGGAAATGTTCCCATGGCTGCTCCTATCACCGAACATGAAGACATCCCTCCTTCTCATGAGACTGGCAATGTACCAGATGAACCAAAAGATGCTGAAGATCCCAAGGACCATGGAGAAGAGGAATTCCAAGAGGGTGATCTCTACAATGCTGAGGTAGAAATAGATAAGGTTTTGTAGTCTCCTTTGGTGGCTTATGGGGATTCAGGGGATTCACTTGCAGGGGTTCATGAGGATAAATCTCCTCAGAAGGAGGAGATACATGCTAAGATTCCCTCACCAATACAAGACAAAGGGGAGGAGCATAGTAAGGAAAAGGAGGATTCAGTTAGAGAGATCCTCGAGGAGCCAAGAGTGGAGGAAGGTGTGCCCAATGTTCAACAAGAAGAAGGTGGACAACAAAGTACAATCAAAATCCATTGTTCTGGGCTGGTTGGATAAAGAATTAAAGAGTAAGAAAATTGTGGTGGATGATACTCCTCCTAACTGGGATGTACTACTGGAAAACATTGGAAAGGGAATGACAAAGAAGAAAGCCAGGATCATTTCTAGGATTGAGAGAGATGATGTGAATAATAGGGTAGTCCACATTGCTACTCTTGCTCCTAACAAAGATAGAGACCAGGTGACTGGAAAAGATTATAGTGTGTAGACTATCAATCTAGGGCATGCTTCCATGGAGCAAGACATTGAGGAGTATGAAGGCTCTAGTGTTGTAAGCCTTCATAGATTGAGGAAGGAGGTATAGACTAAATCAAAGTCGGAGAAAGAAAATAAGAAACTTAAGAGATCTTTGCAAGAGTTAATGAAATCCTTGCAATCCATCAATTCTTCCTCATTTGCTATAGTCTTCCTACCTCAGGAAACAATATCAGAGTTGGAAAGAATGAAGAGCACCACACATGCTATAGCTGGCTAGTTACAAGGGGTGCAAACCAAGGGAGATGATGCTATCAAAGACATCCTTTAAACTTGAAGAGATGCAATGAGATCGTTAGATTGGCTAAGGAATGTGCTAGCTCAGGATAAGGAAGATGTAGATCTCCTATTGAAAAAGACAAAGACTATTATGGAATACACTAAGGATAAACTGATAAATGATGGACTTCTTCCTTCCTCAAGAATCACAGAGCCTTGGGAATGGCTTGAAATCTTGCAAATGAGGCAGAAGGCCTTGAAGAAGATATATAAACAAGGAAGGTAGATTGAAGATACTTTGACTAAAATATACAATAAGTATATTTCCTTTTTTGAAGTGATGAAAGGGAGAAAGAAATTTGTGCCCAAGCATCTTAACCTGGAGCAGTTAAGAAAATGGTGGTGAGATGTCTATTCTCCAGTAAATGAGGGCCCTATCACTAAGCATCAACTAGATGATGCAGTGACTTAAATTGTAGTTATTGATAGGTATCAGGAAAGTAAGGTGGATTGGGATAATATAGTGAGGCAGTCAAGGGATGATATCAAGTCCCTTGAGAGGAGGACTAGGGTGTTACCTATGCCACCTATTTCCAACTTGGACAAGGTATCTTTTATGGTGAAATATAAGGTGGAGTGTGCCAAGGACAAAAGGGGGAAGTAGTTAATGCAATGCTACATCGGAATTTTTGCTTCCCTGTTATTTCTCCTCTTCCTTCATATATATTGGACTGAGTTTTGTTGGAAACCCCAAGTCTACTTGGATGAAATTGGTGCATATTGCACATTTCATGTTATTTTGAATTTCTCTTGGCCAACCTGTTGTGTAGCTGTGTATTATTGTAAACCCAAATTGGGCCGACATATCTTGGGGGTTTCTATAAGTTTTTCATTATGCCTCATTTGTTAAAAAGTTGAATGAATTTAACATTAGAGAGAATTATAAGAGCAAGAATTGGAGTTAGAGTTTAGTTTATCTTTTCAAGAAAGTGTTGTAACATAAGACTATAATTGTTGCCACTTTGGGTGATTTAATACAAGTAAAGGCATTGTGATTTGGTGCCTTTCTTGTGTTGAGTTTTATATGGCATGGTTCTTGATGTTCTATCTTTAAAATTGCTTAAGTTTATTTGATGTTAGATTATTTGATAATGTTTGGGGTTTTATGCTTGAAGTGTTTGCAATAATCTCTAGTCCATACTTTTTGTAGTTAGTTGATTGTTAGCTGCTTTGCCAAGTTAGCCTGGACTTAAAACTGCGCTTAGTTCAATTATGAATGTTTTTTCATTTCAATTGCAATAGGGTTGTATTGAATGAATATGCATGATCTGAAAATATTTAACACCTTAGAAGATTGCACTATTTTTGTAAGATTGCAGATTTATCTGGGTTAAATAGGAATTATTTTATGAGGGATTGGTCCATTTTGAGCATCTTATCATTTGCATTGTCAATCTTAGGGTTAGAATTAGTCTTAGAATTATCTTTGAAACCCTTATCTTTTGTTATTTCTTTATATTATCCTGGTTAGATTTGGGATTTGACATATCAACATATTGCTAGATCTGATAAATTTGAGTTCAGCATTTGCTTGTAGTAAGGTCCCTTTGTGATTACCAACATTTTCACATTATCTCTGAGTTGTTTTATTTGCATTGCCAAGACCTAACATTAGAGACCTTGGGGTTATCTCTTTGTTCATAGAGATTTACCTTTCAAGAGAGATAGGATATCATATTATGTCTGAGTTGTTGTTGTTTAGAAAACACCATCAATAGATTGGTGCTAGAAAGAGGGCCTGAATAAGAAAGCTGGATAATTTTCTAAATGCCATCTCTCCTGAAAGGCTTAGAAGGAGAACCAGATCTACTCCATGAGAGGAAGAATTTTGAGAATTGAAAGTTCCTACTAGGGCAAGAAGAACCAGGAGAAGGGGAGAATCATCATCATCCACCTAGCCCCTCCCATCATCCCCATCATACTCATCCTCATCATCTTCATCCTCATCCGATTCTAAAGCCATTCCTATTCCGCAACCCCAACCAACCATAAATCAGCCATTACTACCCCCACCTCCACCAATGGCTTTTTTGGCCAATTACCCATCTCCCTTGATCTTCAATAATTACAATGTCATGCCCAAGAATCTTGAGAATTTTTTCTCGAAGTTCCATACCAATGATCCCAATAGGATGGAAGAAGAGCATATCAGGATTTTCCAGACCTATCTGAGAGATAGAGGAATCAACCATGAGGATGTTGCATGCAGGATTTTCCATTATTCCCCTAGGGAAGAGGCCCTTTATTGATATAATCATTTACCTGCTGCTTCTATCCATAATTGGACAGAACTAGAGACTAAATTTCTGCAGAAGTTTAAAATTCCCATTAGTGCTAATGAGATTTACATGCAGTTTACCAGGGTTAAGAGGGAAATTAATGAGCCAATGAGGTCTTTCAATAATAGGTTTCACCGAGCATACACTAGACTTCAAGCACCTTATGCTATAGATGACATCACTACCCTAGAGGTCTACTTTGAAGCCCTTAATAGCCTTACTTCCACCTTCCTTAAATGAAGGACTAATCCCCCAACTACTTTTCTCACTACATACACAAAGGTTGTTAAGGTTAGAACATATCCGAGGAAACATTTTTTAGGACCTTTGCCATCCTTAGGACTTGCTACTCACCCTGGACAGGTCCAAGCTCTTAACCATGCTTTGAATAGTCATGCTCCCATGATGAATCTAGTACCATCATTACCTTTGATCCCACACCCAGGTCCTCCAATAAATCAAGCTCATCAAATGACCTCTTATCCTTGGCAAGGAACCAATCAACCCCTTTACCCACAACAACATGCTAGTTTTCCTACATATTTGCTGAATTTAGAAGTCTTGAATTAGTCTGTTGGTTCTGGAGGGGCAATGGGATACTCATCCGGTAATGTGAATTCAACACCACACAATGGTTTAGATAAAGAATGACTGGATGAGTTATCTAAGCAGGTCAAGAAACTAAATATGGAGGTGACCTATCTAAGAAATCAGAACAACCAACTTCAGGTTGCACAAAATAACATGCAATTCAATTACAACAAAGAGAACAGAGATGTTGCTAAAGGACAAAACTTTGATAGAGGGCAGTATTTTGACATAAATCAAAATTTTGAAAGAGGACAAGGCTCTAGCCAGAATTATGACAGGGGGGAACAAGATGGAAAAGGGTTCGACAGAAGGCGGCCACCTAGAGAGAATAGACCTTGGAATACTAGGCCTAATAATGGAGGATTCCCACTCCATTGGATCAGCCTCCTACCCAGGAGAAGCCTCCAAGTGGTGTGTATAGGGAAGAATTAGCTTTTTCTGGATGGTGCAGGCTCCATAAGACAAGTCAACATTCTAAGTTAGATTTCCCTGAGTTTCAAACTATTGCCTCCATCTTTCAGTATGAAGTTGAAAACAATTCTAGTGGTCAAGAGATTGTGCCTTCAAATCCTTATGATTCCCTAGTAATGGTACTTAACCATGCTCCATTCCCAATAAGTAAGGAGAATGAACCAGAAGAAGAGTCCAGTGACCAGGAAAATGAGGCAGAGCAAGTGTTGAATGAGGACGAAATATCTTAGTTGTTTAATGAAGAGAATGAAAATGATAATGGCCCTTTGGATGAGGAGTAAGTTGGTGTTGAATAAGTTCAGATGTTTCAACAACCCATAAAGAAGTATGATTTGAGGAACAAGCCTAATAGGAGTCCACAATCTGGAGGTCCTTTCACTACTTCTATTCCTCCAAATAATTTCACTACTCCACCAGATCCGCAAGCCAATAATCCATCTTACCCTCATGTGCTGATACAGTACTTGTCAAAGGGAAACAATGTTGAAGTGTCAAAGGACAAATAGACTAGTGGATGCAAGGAAGCTCATGCTAATATGAACATGGAGCAATTGGGAGAATATGTGACTGAAGAATTCAAGAAAGTAAAGGTAAGTATTTCTTCTTTTGAATTATTAAGAGTCCCTACTATTAGGAATGCTTTCTTGGGGTCTTTCAATTCAAACACAACACCACAAGGAGTAACTACCAATGAGGCAGTTGTCAGATCCTTCAATTCATAGGCACCTAAAGGCCAGGGCTAGGTTCCACTTGCAGACAAAGGGAAAGATAAAGATAAGAGTCAGGTTGCACAAGGTGAAAGTCGGTTGAGCCTATTCCAAGGCAAGATGGAAACCCCTCCTTTTCTGATTTATGTTAGTATCTTTGGGAAGAATCTGCATAATTGTCTATTGGATTCAGAAGCATCCACAAATGTTATGCCTTTTTCTATCTATAAATCATTAGGTATTACCCCTATAGCTTCTCAAAATAAGGTCACTCAATTAGACAAGACAAAGGTGAGTGTAGTAGGAGAACTAAACATGCTCCCCACATAGGTTGCATCATATCTGAGGGTGCAACAGGTGATCAACATTCAGGTTGCTGATATTCCTAACACCTATGGTTTGATTTTGGGTCAAAATTTCACTAAGCCATTAAATGGGTATACATCTATAGACCATTCTCACATGTGGCTACCATGGAAAGGGGTCCCAAATCATGTCAGGATTGAGAGAGAGCCCAGAATGAATTATGTAATCATTGAGTACCAAAATACTTCAAATGATATATTAATATCAGAGGTCAGCATGGGGAACTATGTGTTGGATGCATCAGTCTCAAATTTAGAAGAAGTCTTTATGCTGCAGGGCCCCTATTATGAATCTACATCAAAATCTAGTGGATCTGAGGAAATTCTTATGATGCAAGATGAGTCCATCAGTGATTCTGAAACACTGAGTGAGAAAACAAATGAAACTAATGACCAAGAAAATAGGTAGCTCAATTTGTTGGATAATTTCCAGGAGTTCATCAAGAGGTGTATGGAGAGTCGGATCCAGCTGGGTAGGAGGATGAGTTTTGAAGAATTATTGCTTCCTAATTGGTGTTGGGGTCCATGATGATCCCCACTCTGAGTTGGAATGTCATATATGTTAGAATATTGTGGAGCATGTGCAAAAATGCATTAACCCAACCCCAATTATCAAACTAAATATACAGGAAGAGCGAAATAATGACAAGGGTGAAAATCCAATGCTTCATGAAAATCCTCCTATCTGTAGTAAAATGAAAGATGATTTGAAGCAATCAAGGATTGATGGATTTTGGACGTTAAGATTCGATGGATCCAAATATAAGCAAGGTGTTAGAATAGGGTTTGAATTGATCAGTCCTAAAGGCAAGAGTTATTTTGCTGCTCATAGACTACAATTCCAATGTACTAATAATGTGGCTGAATATGAGGCTTTAATCCATGGGTTGTTAATGGCATCAAGGAAGAAAGTTAAGATATTACAAGTTTTTGGGGATTCTGAGTTGGTAGTCAGGTAGGTGAGGAAATAGTATTCATGTTGTGACAGAAGGATGACTAATTATAGACATAGATTATGGGATCTTATTGAGGGATTTGATGCTTTCAACATCTAGTTGATTCCTCGAAGTAAGAACCAAGCTATAGATTCTCTGGCATAGGTAGCTAGTACTTTGCAACCTTTATCACTTCTAGGATTGAAGAAGTTTATTATGGAGCTCACTCCAGTACCTTCGGTACCTGACAACATTACCAATTTCTAGGTATTTGAAGATGATAAGCATATTCTTGATTTAATTACAAGTTGTGATGTGTTTTATTCTCAAGTAATTGATGAGGTAGAGCCTCAAGAACCAGAAATGGACTTGGGAGGGGTCATCAACCTGAATACCAACACTATCCCAAGAGGTATGGTTGAATTGGAATGAATTTTTAATTTGGATAAGATAAAAGATCAGGAACAACAAGTCAAAAGGGAATCTCTCAGTAGTTAATGTGAAACATATAACATGGGAAGACAGAATGATGTAAATAATATTTTTATTGGTAAAGTATGTGCTCCTGAAGAAAGGAGAGGGATTATTGATGCTATACATACATATCAGGATGCGATAGCTTGGAGTTATCAAGACTTAAAAATATACGATACTTCAATCATTACTAACACCATTCCCTTGAAGTCAAATGTCAAACCATTCAGACAAAGACAGAGACCAATCAATGCTCTGTTAGAACCCATCATTCAGAAAGAAGTACAGAAGCTACTTTCAGCACAAATTATATTTCTAGTAAGGAATTCAACCTGGGTTGTGAATCTGGTTCCTATGAGGAAAAAGAATGGAGATATCAGACTGTGTGTACACTTTAGGGATCTTAATAGAGCATCAGAAAAAGATAATTATCCGGTTCCTTCACTGCATGAGGTACTTCAGGTTGTCAATGGATCCCAAATGATGTCTTTTCTAGATGGGTATTGTGGATACAACCAAGTCATGGTACAATATGAAGATAGGCATAAAACTACCTTCACTACGAAATGGGGAACTTTTGCGTACAGAAGAATGCCTTTCGGGTTGATCAATGTTGGATCTACATTCTAGAGGGCTATAGATATTGCTTTTAAAGACATAATTGGTAAGTGCATCATTATTTATATGCATGATTTGACAGTCTTCTCTAAGAATCAAGGTAATCATATAGAAGATTTATGCAAAGTATTCCAAAGGTATAGAGAGTTTGGCATCTCACTTAACCCAAAGAAGTGCATTTTCAGAGTTACAGAAGGACAATTACTAGGACATGTTATTTCAGAATAGGGTATCTCCATTGATCTTGAACGAATAGAGGCTATTCTAAAGATTCAGCCTCCTACAAGCAAGAAAGAAATGAAGTCATTCTTTGGGAAGATCAACTTCATCAGAAAGTTCATCACTGGTTTTGCAGAGATAGTGAAGCCCTTGAATGCTATGCTAAAACAAGAGGCCAAAGTGGAATGGAGTGCAGAAGCTAAGGAGGCATTCACATAAATCAAGAAAGCTATTTCTGAGGCTCCAGTGTTGGTCAGTCTAGATTATGCTAAGCCTTTTTACATATATTCATTTGCTTATGATCACTCTTGTGCTAGAATGTTGACTCAAAAGTTTGATCAAGGTGATGAGCATCCTATAGCCTTCATGAGTACCCCTTTAAAGGATGTAGAGTTGAGATATCACAATGTAGAAAAGAAGGCATATGCTTTGGTTAGGGTAGTGAAAAAGTTCAGACACTATATTTTGCGGAATAAGGTTTTTTCCATAGTGCCTAATCCTGTGATAAAGTTGTTGCTAATGAAAAATGAACCAGGTGAACGAAGAGCTAAATGGGTAACTATGTTACAGGAATATGATATTGAGATTCAACCCATGAAATTAGTGTGAGATTTAACAAGACAACCATGTAATTTTAGTTCTCAATTAGAAGTTAAGGTAAGTAACCAACCTTTCTATCCATTGTAAAGCTAGATCTTTGGAAATTGGTGCACTTGTTTTACCAATAGTTAATGGTAATAGATTCTGAACCCAGTGTTTGCCCTTTCATTTTACCATTAACTCTCTTTATGACTATCCTAAACTTCACAATTTCAACTCAACATAAAGTAATTTGACCCAAAATAGTATTTAGGCTAATATATACCACACAATTTCCATTCCATTTCACTTCAAACAAATGTAAACCATCTCCCATCCTTTATTCTTGACAATTTAACAAAATCATATACTGTACTTTCATTTTAGTCTCCAAAATAGGGCTATTATTAGACAGATCAATCAAAGCAATGGAATTTTTAACTTTGTGCTTACACCAAACCTTATATCAAATGAGACCAAATTATACCTTAGTAATCTCTTAACCAAAAAAACCAAGAACTCACACTTAATCATCAAAATCCCAAAAAGTTCTTACTATCACTCGTTCCTTCATACCCTATTTGCAATGCTTGTAGGTCTACCAACCTATTTTTCAGGCCTTCATTCATAATCTAAGCACTATTACACAAGTCTATCCACAATTTTCAATGCCCTCATTGCAGATCTAAAACATATACAAAATGGGTATCAAAAAATTTACAACACAAGCTTCAAATATTGTTGTCTCAAACAGATTTAGGCCTAATTAGGCCTGATTTAAAAAAGGGTTTGTTTCTTTACTAACTCCTAACCAAAGTACACTTGCTTAATTCTTGGAACATGTTTAGTTTAACTGGTATATTCTCTTTAAATCATCAAAGTCCGTTTACAAATTATTTTCATAAAACCCTAAGGGCTTAACCTTCATAATTACTTTGTTCATAGACTGTACACACAGTTTTTCAGTCAAGAAACTTCATTCCCTCACATCTTATCTTTATGATTTTTCCCTAAATCCACTGAAACATGAAATAACATTCATAGTAGGAAAATGGTGAAGGAGTTCTGGATAGTGAGGGACCCAATTAGCCTCTTTAACTGGATTCTTAAGAAAGAAAGAAACTGTGATACATTTTGGGGCTCTTTTGAGTAGGGCCCATCTTTTATTATTTTATTTGGGGGACCCAAAAAACCATAGGGGTATAAACCTATGGAGCTTAATCATGAAAGGCGAGGGGTATGTCCATTTAGAAATAGACTAAAAGGACGGTTGCACGAGGGGCTAGTTCACATCAAAGGTGGTCCAAAAAATTCATAGACTAACTAACTAGACACCAGTACTACCTCAAAGGGACTATTTTCTTCGAGGAAGGTGGTCCAAAAAAATTCATAGACAGGTACAAAAATTAATAGCTACCTTCTACCAACTAACCCAATCAACCTCCAAGAAACAAGACAATGACTCCTCTAGATGTTCCCAAAACCCAATGCTTGAAAACACAAGGTTGGTGACCCTATAAACCATTCCCATGCTTACCAAGTGATCTCTGATCAGCATACCCTTACAAGGTTTATTGATACATTCACAACTATCGTTACCTCCACATGCATTTTACTAGTAGTGAAAACCTTGGTTTTTAATCCTCCAACCCCATACCTTGGGATCACATCACCATGAAAGAACTTCATCCAACATCCTTATGGGTGCAGGTACCACCAAATAGGTATTTTTCAGATCTGTCTTCCTCGAGTGAGGGAAATTCAGGAAGAGAAGAGGAAAGCAAGACATGTAGTAGGTCTAAAAGAGGGAGATCAACTAGAGGTCAAAAGATTAGAAGAAAATTTTGTAAACACATGGAAATTTTTCTTGCTAAAGGGGGGTCATGTTCTTATGATGATGAGAGCATAAGCGGCATCGAGGTGCCCTTGAGGTAAAAACATCTATGGAACAATGGGTACCTAAGGAACTTCCTCTAATAATCACTGATTTTTATGTCAACGAGAGGATATATCGCATAGCACCATCATCATTACATGGTTTGGGCCTATTTTGTATGGATAGAATAAAGGTCTGTTATGAAAAACTTACTGAATTGATGGAGTATGTCAAACCCTGTTACAGTTACAAAGATTGGATGCAGCTGGTTCGATATACATGAAGTATGCATAGGTATGCACTGTTAGCAAATTATATACAGCTAAAAGATAAGGATAAAAATAAAGAAGTGGCTATGTACATTGCTAGAAGGCCAAAAGCATCAAGGAATATTGTAGGGTTTATAAATAGTACATGACTTGGGTCAACAAATAAGCAACCCAATTGCATATTTGAGGCACACGAGGGAAATCGTGTATTCGTATGTGTGATAAAATCAATAACTACAGGGGAGGAGTTGCTAATCAATTACAATTTGAATCATATAGATACAAACACAGTTACTATGGGGTGGTACATACTATATAGCATTTTACCCAACCTCCAATTAATGACTCCAATATACCATTTTATTATTATGTTTTTTCTCGTAAGTCTATTGGTTTCATTTTGGTAATGTTTTTTTATATTTAATTTTTGTCACAATAGGACATTGATCGTAGGGGGAAGGCTATGGCCTAGAGAATAGATCACAATGCATCTTCATGTGCTTCTACCTAATAGGTTTACCTCATTGTAATTGTACAAATTAGATATGAGCAAAATGTTTTATTATTATGTTTTTTTCATAAGTTTATTGGGTTAATTTCGATAATGTTTTTAATATTATTTTCGCATTCGGATGATCGGGGAAAGGCATCAATATTAGAGGAGAGCATCCATAGGTAGGTGCAGTCACTATTATGTGATGATGACATCACATATTCCAAAAAACCTTTAGATATGATAAGGAAGACCCAAAAAAAATGCAATGAAGAAATCGTTTAGTTGTTATTCATAGTGCCTCAAATAGATGAGATAAGAGAAAGGGTTAAATATTGACTAAGAGAGAATGAAACTTGCAAGTAAGTTGTCATGAGATCTTTAATTATAACATAAGTTCATTCATGGTTTTATATTTTGTACTCTTTCATGTCATGAACTAAAATATGTGTTGTTTTTACAGGATTTTTTGCATCCTCATGATGTTGTTGGCCATGATCAGGGTACTGCAGGTGTTTTTCGAGGAGTAGGGGTTGGTAGAAGTGTCGATCCCAGTCTTCCTGTGCATACATCACATCATCTGACCCCATCATCTGTGCCTATATTATCAATTGAAATATCAGAAACACATAGCATGCAAGCATCGAGTAGTGCACCCTCTGGCAATAAACACATGCTAGAACATGTGTCAGGACATGTACCTAGGGATGTAGAGGCCACTAGTACTGATGATGTTTTAGCAGCATTTCCTAGATCTTCCATACTACTAGTATGAGAACATTGTCGGTCACATTTGTGGTGACCGAGGATTTCATTCCCATAAAGATAGAGAATATCCCAGGTACTTTAAAATATTTTAATTATTATTATATATAATCCAATTAAAATTTACTTATTGATCATTCTTTTTAGACTAATGATCCCATGATCATTTTGCAGGAAATGATGTTTTTTATAAACATCTAAATGATACTACATTGGAGATCTTCGGGCCCACCATATGCACATGGTGGAATGCCCAAAATCAAGATTTAAAAGATGAGCTCATTAACCATTTAATTGTGTTGTTCAGTAATAACACATTCAACCGAGCCAAGGTCCTTAAGAAAGTTGGTACCTATCTAAAGTATGTGAGGGATCAATATAGGTCACATTTAGAGAATAACAAAAAGTACGAGCGTCCCCCCATGATTTTGGAGAGGGAGTGGAAGGATTTGGTGTCGGATGGAAAGGAGAAGGCTTAAAAGAAAAAAGGAAAGACACCACCAGGCCAAGGAAGGTATGTGATACTATCAATAATGTAATTATATATTGATTACTCTTTCTTTTTACATAATCTAACGTATTTCAAACTTTTCATAGGTTTTCCAACAAATCGAAGGCAACAAAGGAAAGACTAGAAAAACATGGGCAATACAAACTTGGATTTGGTGGTTATATGAAATTATCCACATTAATTGTAAGTGTCAATAAATGAAATATTGCATCCAAATAATAATTGCAAACAATTTTGGTTTTATCACACCATAGAAGCAGAATTCATGATCTTATGAAAAAATTTAGGCTTTTGAATTCAACAGAGTGCCCACAGAAGAGGACCTAAAGATTGCCTTCTAGCAAGGCTATGGAGTCATGATTGAATGCCTAAGACTCTTGACTGGGCAAACACAAGCTTCCATTGCATCCGACATGTAGGTAAATAAAATCAATGAAGTTTATTTCAAATTGAATACTTGTGCAATCTATTCAATATTAATTTTCAACATAAAATAATTATGTGCCTATTTTTTTTAAACAAGCAAGCAATGATAATACTTCACATGACATTGGAATGTAGCCTAGTGAGGGTGGAGCACAACCTACAGATAAAGGTCATGGTTTGCATCCCAGTACTGGATGTATTCATGTTCTATACAAAATGTAGTATGGAAAAATACAATTAAACATCTTTAATTGCAATTGGTGTATTAATTAATGTAACCTTTTGTGTTTCAACTTTAGAGCATGTAGAGCATGATCAACATGTTGAGCATGATTAGGCTAGACAAGATCAAGAACATGATGTGGCCCCATCAGGTAAAGAGGACTACTCTAATGTTCTTTTAAATATATTTAATTGCAATTGGTGTATTAATTAATTTAACCTTTCGTGTTTCAACTCCAGAGGATTTAGAGGGTGTTCAACATGTTGAGCATGAGGCTATAAGACAAGATCAGGAACATGATGAGGCCCCATCAGGTAAAGAGCACCACTTTAATGTTCTTTTAATTAATGAAATACTTGTAACAATAATAATAAAACATATCAATTTAACATTTCTTTGTTATTGCAGTAGACCCCCCCTTGCAGCGGCCTCCACGTTGTGAGTACACGACTAGGAATACATTAAGATCATGAGCAAAGGGAAAAAAATCTGAAGGAGGGACAAATGATTTAGAAAACAATACTCCACTTCTTTTTTTAGTTGCAAAAAAGAAACAAAAAAAAGTGATTGTAATCATATTATGACAACCATATTTTTGATAATATGTAAAAACTAAAAGAATGAATGTTATATGTTAATGAATGAATGTTATATGTTATTAATGAATGAATGAAAGCTATATGTTATTAATGTATGAATGAATGATTAATGTTATATGATTGAGTATGGGGAGTTGAGAGTGATGTGAGGGGGTGGAAGGGCAAAATGAGCTTCCATCGTAATGTGGTTGGCCCTATTAAGTAAAGAATATTAAACTATTATCGAAAACAAAGAGAAGCTCAATAAGGTAATGCACTTTTCAATATTTCATTAAGTTTCACTTTTAAGCTTATGCAATTTTAATTAGTTCTCTTTGCTTCAATATGTTAGGGAGGGAAGATGTTTTAAAGAATGATTTAAAAAAATAAAAATTGTAGGGTTTCGTCACAATTTCGACGAACATAGCCCGATGAAACGAAAAAATTTATGATGAGGTTGTTGTAAATGTGATGTATTTTTTGTCATAAAGGCAACGACGGTTTTCTCCACCTCATCGGAAAATGGATGAATGTTTGGTGTTTTTTCGACACTTTCAAATGGGCATTCTGCAGTGTTTTGTGATTTTTTGCATGGATAGATGGATGAAGTTCTGTTGATTTTGTGATGGAAACCACCAACATTTTCCATGGCATTGACCAAATTTTTTTGATTGTTTGCATCGATAGATGGATGAAGTTATGTTGATTTTACGACGGACACTGCCAACATTTTTCATGGCATTGACCGACAATGTTGGGTCATGGTTTCGATGCATAAAAATTGGTCATTAAAGTGAAAAAATTCTACTGATGAAATTTAAATCAGATTTTCATCGGTTAGTCGACAATATTTTACTGATATGTCAGGAAAAATTCGTCGGAATTGGTCGTTAAACCAATAAAAATCTAGCAACAATACATACAACATTCATGATATCAGGTCTAGTTTGAGTCAAATAAAGCAATCCACCAATCATTGATTTGTATCTAGTCTGATTTTCCTTCGAAGATTCATCATCTTGTGTCAACTTACATCTGGTCACCATGGGTGTACCGACTAGTTTTGAATCTTCCATACCAAACTTCTTTAACAGTTCTCTCACATACTTGGGCTAAGATATAAAGATCCCTTTATCCACCTGAGTAATTTGTAATCCTAAAAATAATTTTAACTCTCTAATCATTGACATCTCAAACTCATTTTGCATCTCATTAGCAAACTTCATGCACAAACCATCATCTCCTCGAAAAATGATATCATCAAAAAAGACTTCCACAAACAAATCTTTATCATCATCAATCTTTAAATATAGATTACTATCAGTAGTACCTTTGTTAAATCCAAGCTACAACAAATACTTATCCAATTTGGCATACCAATATCTAGGGGCTTGCTTGAGTACATATAAAGCTTTCTTCAACTGACAAACCATATCTCCCTGATTAGTCAATTGAAATCCATCAGGTTTCTAAATATACACCTCTTCCTCTAATTCACCATTTAGAAATTTTGACTTGACATCCATTTGATAAACTTTGTTGTTTTTGTAAGCAACATAAGCAAGAAACAATCTCATAGCTTCAATTCTAGCAATAGGAGAATTTTTTTCTTCAAAGTCAACTCCTTCCATCTGAGAGTATCCTTTGCATACCAGTCTTGCTTTGTTTCTGATAACTTCACCTTCTTCATTTAGTTTGTTTCTAAAGACCCATTTAGGTCCAATTACCTTTTTGTCTTTAGGTCTAGGAATAAGAATCCATGTATTATTCTTCTCAATTTTTTGTAGTTCTTCTTTCATGGCTTCAATCCAATGTTCATCTTTGCACGCTTCATTGACATTACTTGGCCCATCCTTTGAAATTGAACAGTATTCTTTTGCAATTCTTCTCCTAGTCTGGACACCTTTTTTCTTCTCTCCTATAATATTATTTTAGGAATGATTTAATCTCACATACCTTGGAGTCTTAGAGTGTTTTTGAATTTCAGGCTCTTGTGGTCTCTCTTCTATACTTTCACTAGTCTCTCCCTCTTGATCTTCTTGATTCACTGGAATGATCTGAACTTGATTTGAAGTCTGGCTCTTGTTTGTACTATCATTCTAATCATTAGAATCATATTCAAAAGTTCTAGAGGGTCTAGCAATGTCTTCATCAACCTTAAAATTTTCACTTTCAACCATTTTCTTTCATCTCTTGTTGTAGCACCAGTAGACCTTACTCTTAGTAGAATAACCAAGAAAGATTCCTTCATCACTTCTAGCATCAAAATTTCCTATATCTTCATGACTCATGATATATAATTTACTCCCAAAGATTTTGAAATATCTAACAATAGTCTTATGACCAAACCATAGCTCAAAAGGAGTCTTATCAGTATTACCTTTGATTTGTACCTGATTAAGGATATAAAGAACAATACTCACAACTTCTTTCCAATGGATATGAGAGACATTTCCTTCCAACATCATAGTTCTAGTAGCATCTTGAACTGTCCTATTTTTCATTTCCACAACTCCACTCTATTGAGGCATTTGTGGTGTAGATAATTTTCTCTTTATCCCATGTTCTTCACAAAAATAATTAAAGTCACCGCAAGTAAATTCACCACCTCTATCTAATCTTAGACACTTAATCTTCAGACATGTGGGTTTCTCAACCATAGCCTTGAAGATCTTGAAATTTTCTAGAGCTTCGTATTTCTCCCTTAAGAAAGTAACCCACATCATCCTAGAGTAATCATCAATAACCAAAATGAAGTACTTGTAACCTTGTAGACTTCTGATTCTAGTAGGACCACACAAGTCAGTATGCACAAGCTCCAATAATTCATTTGAACAATGTTGTTTGCTCCAAAATGAAATTCTAGTTTGTTTTCCTAACCAACATTCCTTGCATATGGTATTAGTAGGCTTCACCAACTTGGGAATATCTCTCACTTCCTATGATGAGCTTATCTTGATAATATTGTCAAAGTTTATATTACACATTCTTCTATGCCAAAACCAACTTTCATCAACTTGAGCAATCAGACAACTTTTACTAGCACCATTCAGATGAAAGATGTTACCTCTTTTTTTAGTACCTAAAGCAATTACACTTCCAGAACTTCCCATTATGCTACATTTTCCACCTTTGAATTGAAGATTGAATCCCTTATCAACCATCTATAAAACACTTAGAAGATTATGCTTCAAACCTTCAACATAAAGAATACCATCAACATTATGATTACCATCAGAAGAAATACATCCTCTACCACGGATTATACCACCATTGTTATCACCAAATCTTACAACACCACCATCATACTTCTCCAAACTTACAAATTTACTTTTATCAGTTGTCATGTGATGTGAATAATCACTATTAATAACCCATTCATCTTTTTCTTCAACCTGAGCAGCTAGAGCTTTCTCCACATTTGTACAACTAGCAGATTCAGTAGACACATGATTATTTTACTTGATAGAAATAAATACAAACTCATCTTCACTTACATTCCGTTTGTCATATTCATCATCTGTCACACCTTCATCGGAAACATAGTAATAGTTCTTTTGAAATTTAGGCTTGTCAGGTCTTGGCTTAGGAACTATTTATGGACACCTTGATGCAAAATGACCTATCTTGTTGCAAGAAAAACATTTAATAGGAAACTTTCCTTTATACTTACCTTCTCCTCTAGCTTCCCTTTTGACAATAAGTGCTTCAAGCTCATTCAGTTCTCTTTCTTCTTCTTCAATCTATCTCATTTCTTCCTCATATCCGAATACCTTTCTAGAAGAACTTTCACTTGCATCATATCTCTACTTGTCTCTCCCGAAATTAGTAGCTTTAAATGCAGATTTTTTCTTCAGAGGGGCATCACCGAATTCACTCAACTCAAAAGAAATAAGTTTACCAATCAAAATATATATGGTTATATTTGTCATAGTTCGGAGCTCCTCAATGGCTACAACTTTAATTTTGTATGCATCAGGAAAGGATCTAAGAAATTTAGCAACAATCTCTTATTCATCCACATATCCACCAACACATATGATACCACACACAAGTTCATTCTCTCTTTGCATGAAAGTAGTAATATTCTCATCATTTCCCATTTTCAATAGTTCATATTTTCCTTTCAGACTCTATAGCTTATCCATCTTCACATTAGCATCACCTTCATATAAAGTTTCTAACTTTTTCCAAATCTCATAAGCAGTTATCAAATCCATAACATTCGTCATCTCAAAATCAGTCAAAGCACTCAACAATGCTTCCTTATCCCTGATGTTATATTCAACAGCCCTAATCTTAGTAGTAGTGGTAGGACCATTCTGATGAATATCATACCTATTGCTTGTAATTTTCCTGTAGGATTCACCAATGCATCTCAAATGACACTCCATTCGAGTCTTCTACAGAGAATAATTTGTTCCATCAAATCTCGAACTATCCTTCTTGTATGTCACCATCCCAGATTACCTCAAGCTTTTAAACTTCTTCCAAGGAACCTGGTCTGATATCAATTGTTGGCAACACAAGGGCAAACAACTGAGAGGGGAGTGAATCAGTTTTCACAAAAATTCAAACTTATTAAACTTATTAACCTTTATTCTCATATCTGATTAATAACAATGAAATAATGAATCAACAACACATCAACAACACACATAACACCAAGATTTTTATGTGGAAACCCTATTAGGGAAAAAACCATCGTGGAGGTTAATCCACAAGTTATGCCCTGTTAAAAGTATAAGAAAAATATATGAGGAATACACATGCATTTAGGCACACTTTGGTTATAAGCAATAAGTTTACCAATCAACATATCTTTGGTTATATTTGTCACAGTTTGGAGCTCCTTAATGGCTGCAGATTTAATTTTGTATGCATCAGGAAAGGATCTAAGAACTTTAGCAAAACTCTTTGACTCATCCACCTATCCACCAACACATCTGATACCACACACAAGCTCATTCACTCTTTGCATGAAATTAGTAATATTCTCATCATTTCCTATTTTCAACAGTTCATATTTTCCTTTCAGACTACGTAGCTTAGCCATCTTCACATTAGCATCACCTTCATATAAATTTTCTGACTTTTTCTAAATCTCATTAGTAGTTCTCAGATCCATAACATTTGTCATCTCACAATCATTCAAAGCACTCAACAATGCTTCCTTAGCCCTAATGTTATATTCAACATCCCTAATCTCAATAGTAGTGGTAGGACCATTTTGAGGAATAACATACCTATTTCTTGTAATGTTCTAGTAGGATTCACCAATACATCTCAGATGACACTCCAATCGAGTCTTCCAGAAAGAATAATTTGTTCCATAAAATCTTGAACTATCCTTCTTATATGTCACCATCCCAGATCACCTCAAGTTGTTAAAATTCTTCCAAGGAACTTGATCTGGTAACAATTGTTGGAAACACAAGGATGGACAACTGAGAGAGGGGGGTGAATCATTTGTCACAGAATTTCAAACTTATTAACCTTTATTCTCATATCTGATTAATAATAGTGAAAGCATGAATCAAAAACACATCAGAAACACACATAACACCAAGATTTTTGCATGGAAACCCTGTTAGGGGAAAAAACACCGTGGAGGTTAATCCACAAGTTATACCCTATTAAAAGTATAAGAAGAATATATGAGGAATGCACATGCATTTAGGCACACTTCCTAGAGCTCACTGCTCAAAGGAAGACTCGTTGTATTACATAAAACATTCAGATTAAATCCATCTAAAGAATTTGAACTAAGAAAGTAGCATCTACTAATGCCTGAGTACAGTTTCGGTTAAGCACATGAACACTTCTTCACTTTATTTCACTCTTCTTTACACTCTGCTCTGCCTTTGAATTATCTGAACCTTTTTTTGCACATAGAACTCACACACTTCACATTTTTCATACTACTCAAATGAAGAAACAATCACGTATATATATCCGCAACAATAAATTACATTGCTTTATGTCGGCTTCAACACAATAATAGAATGAATGCAAACTTTTGGCCCAAAACAATCAATATTATCAATATGCATCAACAAAGGTCAACCACAATATAGTAGATGTCCAAGATAATGTTCTTGAATAAAAGTCACTTTCAAAGATTCTTTCTCAAAGATCCACAACACGCTTTAAACACCTTGTTAGTCATAAATATGCAAGAGAAAATATCGGATCGCGAGCACAATGATCAATGCAGATGTGCAACGCAAATAGAACATGATCTAGAAATTTCCATGAACACCACAGTAACATATGCAATAGCTCATATTATTAGATACACATTATCTTCTTCCATGAACACCATTTTTAGTAATAGAATAGCTATCAAAACACAAAAACTTATAACCTGCTCAAATCTTCATGCGCACCTCTGAAACTTTCAGAGTAGAAACTATATATGTTTGAAAACAAACCCTTTAATCCACAATATCTCACTATCAACATACTAAACTTTCTACCATACTAATCTTCAATGCTTCACAGACAACCTATAACATATTTTATTATAATTTTCTCAATATCCTCGACATATACAGTCTTAAAGACATTAATGCTAATAGTGTTGACATCAATGAAAACCATATATCAGAAACTCAACCACAATATCCAAAAATATCCCCCTTTGGCATTGATGGCAACACATGATGTGAAAAACACACCATCAATGCAACTAACTCTTCTTCCAACAATCTACCCTTTACACATTGCTCTTCTCTCCCTTAGTTCTCCAATAGTTTTTCACATTACTCTTCTCCCCCTTTGACATCAATGGAAAAGGCACACAAGCTCTAAACCACATATCTAAATCATCTGACTACTCCCACTGAGTAGCAACCACCACAACATCAATCTGAATCAAGAAATGGTTGTGAATGCACAGACTGATGCAAATACTATTCATCTTAGTTCTGATTAGGAGGGGTAATCACCCCTAACTTCCCTCTGAGATACTCAAAAGTATCCTTGGGAAATTTTTTAGTAAATATGTATGTAGTTTATTCCTTAGTAGGCACATGCTCTAGTCTAACTTCCTTGTCACTCACCTTATCTCTCAAAAAGTGGTACTTGATAGATATATGCTTGGTATTTGAATGCAGCACTGGATTCTTAGAAATTTTTATAGCACTTGAGTTATCACAGAATATGGCAATAGGTTCATAATACACAACTCTAATATCTTTCAATATCTATTTCATCCACAATACTTGAGTACAATTGTTAGCAAAAACAATATATTTTGCCTCTGTAGTAGACAAGGAAACAATATTCTACTTTTTTCTTAACCATGAAATGAGTTTATTTCCTTAGAAAAATTTTCCACCACTAGTACTTTTCATGTCATTCACATCTCCTGCCCAATCAACATCACTAAAGGAACTTAAATTAAGATCATCATCTTTAGGATACCACAGGCCAAAATCAACTGTTTCCTTCAAGTATCTAAAAATTCTCTTCACAACCGTCACATGAGATTCCTTAGGATCAACTTGGAATCTAGAAACAATGCATAAAAAAATCATGATATTAGGTCTAGTTTGAGTCAAATAAAGAAATCCACCAATCATTGATTTGTATCTAGTTTTATTTTCCTTTGAATAATCATCATACTGTGTCAACTTACATCTGATCTACATGGGTGTACTGACTAGTTTTGAATCTTCCATACCAAAATTTTTTAGCAGTTCGCTCACATACTTGGACTGAGATATAAAGATCCCTTTATCCACCTAAGTAATTTGTAATTCCAAAAATAATTTCAACTCTCCAATCATTGAATCTCAAACTCATTATGCATCTCATTAGCAAACTTCATGCACAAACCATCATCTCCTCCAAAAATGATATCATCAACAAAGACTTCCACAAACAAATCTTTATCATCATCAATATTGAAATATAGATTACTATCAGCAATACCTTTGTTAAATCCAAGCTTCAACAAATACTTATCCAATTTGGCATACCAAGCTCTAGGGGTTTTCTTGAGTCCATATAATTCTTTATTAAACTGACAAACCATATATCCCTAATTAGTCAATTGAAATCCATCGGGTTGCTCAATATACACCTCTTCCTCTAATTCACCATTTAGAAATGCTGACTTGACATCTATCTAATAAGATTTATAGTATTTGTAAGAAACATAAGCAAAAACTATCTCACAACTTCAATTGTAGCAACAGGAGCAAAATTTTCTTCAAATTCAATTCCTTCTATCTAAGAGTATCCTTTGCATACCAGTCTTGCTTTGTTTTTTATAACTTCACCTTGTTCATACAATTTGTTTCTAAAGACCCATTTAGTTCCAATTAAATTTTTGTCTTTAGGTCTAGGAACAAGAATCCATGTATTATTCTTCTCAATTTGTTTTAGTTCTTCTTTCATGGCTTCAATCCAATGTTCATCTTTGCATGCTTCATTGATATTACTTGGCTCAACCTTTGAAATTAAATAGTATTCTTCTACAATTCTTCTCCTAGTCTGGACACCTTTTTTCTTATCTCCTATAATCTTATTTTCTAAATGATTTAATCTCACATACCTTGGAGTCTTAGAGTTTTCTTGAATTTTAGGCTCTTGTGGTCTCTCTTTTTTACTTTCACTAGTCTCTCCTTCTTGATCTTCTTGATTCACCATAATGAGCTGAACTTGATTTGAAGTTTGACTCTTGTTTGTACTGTCATTGTGATCATCAGAATCATATCCACATGTTTTGGAGGGTCTAGCAATGTCTTCATCAACAATAAAACTTTAACTTCAACCATTTTCTTCAATCTCTTGTTGTAGCACTGGTAGGCCTTACTCTTAATAGAATAACCAAGAAATATTCCTTCATCACTTCTAGCATCAAACTTTCCTATATATTCATCTCTCCTGATATATAATTTACTCCCAAAGATTTTGAAATATCTAACAATAGGCTTATGACCAAACCATAGCTCAAAAGGATTCTTACTAGTATTACCTTTGATTTATACCCGGTTAAGGATATAAACAATAGTACTCATAGCTTCTCTCAAATGGACATGCGGGACATTTCCTTCCAACATCATAGTTCTAGAAGCATCTTGAACTCTCTTATTCTTCCTTTCCACAACTCCATTATGTTGAGGGGTCCGCGGTGCAGATAATTGTCTCTTTATCCCATGTTCTTCACAAAAATAATTAAACTCACTAGAAGTAAATTCACCACCTCTATCTAATCTTAGACACTTAATCTTTAGACCTATCTCTATCTCAACCATAGCTTTGAAGATCTTCAACTTTTCTAGAGCTTCATATTTCTCCTTTAAGAAAGTAACCCACATCATCCTAGAGTAATCATCAATAAGCAACATGAAGTACTTGTAACCTTGTAGACTTTTGATTCTAGCAGGACCACACAAGTGAGTATGCACAAGCTCCAACAATTCATTTGAACAATGTTTTTTTCTCCAAAATGAAATTCTAGTTTGTTTTCCTAACTGGCATTCCTTGCATATGGTATTAGTAGGCTTCACCAACTTGGGAAGATCTCTCACTTCCTATGATGAACTTATCTTGATAATGTTGTCAAAGTTTATATTACATATTCTTCTATGCCAAAACCAACTTTCATCAACTTGAGCAATCAGACAACTTTAACTAGCACCATTTAGATGAAAGATGTTACCTTTTGTTTTCGTACTTAAAGCAATCAAACTTTGAGAACTTCCTAGTATGCTACATTTTCCACCTTTGAATTGAAGATTGTATCCCTTATCAACCATCTATCCAACACTCAAAAGAGTATGCTTCAAACCTTCAACATAAAGAACACCATCAACATTATGATTACCATAAGAAGAAATTCATCCTTTACCATGGATTATACCACCATTCATATCACCAAATATTACAACACCACCATCATACTTCTCCAAACTTACAAATTTACTTTTATCACCTATCATGTGATGTGAACAACAACTATCAATAACACATTCATCTTTTTCTTCAACCCGAGCAGCTAGAGATTTCTCCACATTTGTACAACTAGCAGATTCAGTAGACACATGATTATTTTCCTTGATAGAAATAAATAAAAACTCATCTTCACTTACATTCCCTTTTTCAGATTCATTCTCTGTCACACCTTCATCGACAGCATAGTAACGCTTCTTTTAAAATTTATGCTTGTAAGGTCTTGGCTTAGGAAATCTTTCTAGACACCTTGATGCAAAATGACCTATCTTGTTGCAAGAAAAACATTTAATAGGAAAATTTCCTTTATGCTTACCTTCTCCTCTAGATTCCCTTTTGACAATAAGTGCTTCACACTCATGCAATTCTCTTTCTTCTTCTTCAACCTAACTCATTTCCTCCTCATAGCTAAATACCTTTCTAGAAGAACTTTCACCCAGATCATATCTCTTCTTGTCTCTCCCAAAAGTAGTAGCTTTAAATTCAGATTCTGTCTTCAAAGGAGCATCACCAAATTCACTCAACTCAAAAGAAATAAGTTTACCAATCAATATATCTTTGGTTATATTTGTCACAGTTTGGAGCTCCTTAATGGTTGCAACTTTAATTTTGTATGCACCCGACAAGGATCTAAGAACTTTAGCAAAAATCTCTGATTCATCCACCTATCCACCAACACACACAAGTTCATTCACTCTTTGCATGAAAGTAGTAATATTCTCATCATTTCCCATTTTCAACAGTTCATATTTTCCTTTTAGACTATGTAGCTTAGCCATCTTCACATTAGCATCACCTTCATATAAAGTTTCCAACTTTTTCCAAATCTCATTAGTAGTTCTCAGATCCATAACATTCGTCATCTCATAATCAATCAAAGCACTCAACAATGCTTCCTTAGCCCTAATGTTATATTCAACATCCCCAATCTCAATAGTAGTGGTAGGACCATTGTGAGGAATAACATACCTATTTCTTGTAATGTTCTAGTAGGATTCACCAATACATCTCACATGACACTCCAATCGAGTCTTCCACAAAGAATAATTTGTTCCATAAAATCTCGAACTATCCTTCTTATATGTCACCATCCCAAATCACCTCAAGCTGTTAAAATTATTCTAAGGAACCTGATCTGGTAACAATTGTTGGAAACACAAGGGTAGACAACTAAGAGGGGGTGTTGAATCAGTTGTCACAAAATTTCAAACTTATTAACCTTTATTCTCATATCTAATTAATAATAGTGAAAGCATGAATCAAAAACACATCAGAAACACACATAACACCAAGATTTTTGCATGGAAACCCTGTTAGGGGAAAAACCACCGTGGAGGTTAATCCACAAGTTATACCCTATTAAAAGTATAAGAAGAATATATGAGGAATTCAAATGCATTCAGGCACACTTCCTAGAGCTCACTTCTCAAAGGAAGACTCATTGTATTACATAAAAAATTTAGATTAAATCTATCTGAAGAATTTGAACTAAGAAAGTAGCATCTACTAATGCCTGAGTATAGTTTTGGTTAAGCACATGAACACTTCTTCACTTTCTTTCACTCTTCTTCACACTATGCTCTGCCTTTGAATGGTTGGAACCTTTTTCACACATAACACTCACACACTTCACATTTTTCATACTACTCAAATGAAGAAACAATCACTTATATATATCCGCAACAAGAAATTGCATTGCTTTATGTCGGCTTCAACACAATAATAGAATGAATGCAAATTGTTGTCCCAAAACAATAAATATTATCAATGCACATCAACCAAGGTCAGCCACAACATAGTAGAGATAAAAAATAATGTTCTTGAACACAAATCACTTTCAAATATTCTTCCTCAAAGATCCACAACACGCTTCAAACACCTTGTTGGCCATGAACATGAAAAACATGAACATGCAAGAGAAAATATTGGATCACAAGCACAATGATCAATGCAGGTGTGCAACACATATATAACATGATCTAGAAACATCCATGAACACCACAATAACATATGCAACAACTTAGATTATCAGATATATGTTATCTTCTTCCATGAACACCATTTGCAATAATAGAATAACTGTCAGAACACAAAAACTTATAACCTGCTCAAATCCTCATACGCACTTCTAAAAATTTTGGAGTAGAAACTAGATAAGATTGAAAACAAACCCTTTAATGTGCAACATATCATTATCAACATACAAAAATTTCTACCATACTGATCTTCATTGCTTCACAAACAATTTGTAACATACTTTATTACAATTTTCTCAATATCCTTGACATATGCAATCTTAAAGACATTAATGCTAATAGTGTTGACATCAATCACAACTACATATCATCAACTTGACCACAATATCCAACACAAAATAACTTCCACAAGAGAAAAATGACAAAAATATCATGTTTAATTATGGATGCCAAATTTCCAGATTGAATATGGCAATATACATATGATGTCTTTGTTATAAAGGAAAGTTGTAAGATAAGATTAGACAAGATCTTGACATGTGTCTTAATCCTATACAATAAGACAACTACCTTAATAAATATTACATACCAAAAGATAAGATAAGATCTAGTGACAGCTAACACTTAACTAGAAATATTTCCTCCTAGGACCTAAGTGGACTTAAAGTATAAATAGGACCTAGATAGGTAAAACACCTATTTACACCAGCAATTTTCTATATTTTGGCCATTCTGAAAAATGTAATTTCTCTTGCCTTAGGTCATATAGACATATGGCCATTGATGTCTACAAAGAGGAAAATTATAAATTTTCTGTAGAAAATAAACTTTATTGAAAATTTTAATTAAAAAATAAATTTATGGGGTGCTGGGGGTCCATAGACCCTTGCACTTTTCTAGTTCCATAAGGTACATCTTAGTATGGGGTTTCAATCCCCACTAGTGCCCATACCAATGATAGTTTATGGTGCCTATTTGATGGCCAATGGTGGCCAACAAATCGATTTTGGCCCCAATTATGAGACCTCAGTTCACTGGGAGACTATGGGCCAACCCTCACCTAGGCCATAAGGCTATCAAAACATTTTTTTAACTAATTTTAATAATGTGTTCACTACTAGAAGCACTACTTGGGCACTGATAGTGCACCACTTCCATCAATGGGATGTTGGTCGAGCCACTTGAGGACTACCATAGAGCCACTAGCTAGTCAAATTGGAGAATTTTTTTCAACCAGGCATGACTTTCACCCAGGATGTTGGATTTTTGAATTCCAATAGTCAACAAAAATCTCTCTTTATGAACAATGTAGTGGTATGGATTTTCTTCCCTAATTTTATTTTTTGGGGCCATGAAGTTAAATTTTTCTTTGGTATATAATTTGGTCATAAATTTTGCATATGAAATTAGATTTTTAATTTCGAATAGGAATTAGAGAGAATTTATAGTGTACTACACAATGGATTAGGTAGATTTTAATTTTTTGGTTTAGAGAGAGGTTTGTACTTGGTTGATCACTTTTAGGTGCTTGAGATTCAAGGTGTGATTTTTTAAGCATTTGGATGAGTCGAGAGGTGAAACCTTGAGGGAGGACATGTTATTATGAGATATACATGATGGTATGGTTGATTATCAGTTTGGGTGCTTCTTGATATATGTTTATAGGTGCTTTCAAAGTTTGTACTTTGATAGTGATAGGTACACATTTTTTCTTCTAGTTTGAGGACATAGATTGACATGTGTGTAGACTTGGAATCTCACTTTGGTGAGAGTTGAGAGTAGTTACAACATTGGTGATGATTATTTTGTCATAGATATGTAGGTATAATTTAGCATTAGAACAATATGATCATGTATGTGTTTGTTTGGTGATGATGTGATTTAGTGTTAGGAGGTTGTTATATCCTTGATTATTTTTTGGTTCCTTGAATATGGTTACTCATTTGTGGAATTGTTGGAAAATCAGATTTGTGGTTGATTTGGTGTTTGAGCATTGAAGGATATATGATTATCTTCTTTGATATATCGGTTTGCAATTTACTAATGTGATGATGAGTTTACATGTTTCAATGTTTTAAATATATGATTTATGCAATTGTGGGGGATGATCACCCATTTTCTTATAGTGGGATGATCAACCATTTGGTTATAGTGGGATGATTCAGATGTGGACTATCCATATCCATGAGATTGATTTAGTGTTGATTCATAATTTTCTAGTTGGCTTTGTTTTTGGTCATTTGTGTATTGTTATTTTTCTTTGAGATGAGAGGATGGATGATTATATACAAATATTTTTGGTGTTTGGGACTTTTAGCCTATTATTTTATCATGATTTCATAGATAGATTGGATACACAATATTATGATTAATATTTTGGCAGTGATGATTCAATAGTGTGGGATTGATTCTTGATGTTTTTATGGAATTTGTATCTTCTTGGCTTGGATATCTTGGTTCTAATTCTTCTCTAGAGTTGTTGGGATTGTAGTTGAGTGAATGTGGACCATGGGTGATCCTCATTGAGGAGATCATTATCATGATGCCATGTGTAGTTTGGTATCACTGTTTAGTGGAATTAGTCGGTAGTAATATGGATTTGTTGTTGGTGATGGATGATCTTCTCTAGTATTTATTGATGTCTTGGAGGATATCTTTGATCTTTTTGCTAAAGTGAGAGTTCTTTCAATTTAGAGGTTCAATGTTAGGAAATGGTTATATTCATGTGATTGAAAATTTTGATCCTTGTTTTAGAGGTGTTTGGTATTGTGTCTTAGTTTACTTCATATACTAGTTTGAGTATTAACATGATATAGGTTCTCTGAGACTAGGATGTGTACATTGGTGCATGAGATCTCCTAGGAGGATATGTTAGATCATGATGTTATGTTTGGGTTCCTTATTTTTTGGTTGGATTTTTTATAGTGACCTAGATAGGTTCTCTTGGTATTGAGTATATTGGTCATGTGCTTGGGAGCTTCATGAGAGTGTTGTGTTGTATTTGGATCTTAACATGGATTGATAGGTTGTAGGTGCTCATAGATACTTGGGAGAATTGGGTGAGGATAGAGTTCTCTTGTGATTAGAGACATTTTCTTGAGATGGTTACTCTTTGGAGGTTTTAGTAGGAATATTGAGGAGCCTTCACTTGGATATGGATTTGAGTTTGATGGAATTAGAGGATATGGTTCTTAGATTTATTATTGATGACTTGGTTATCCTAGAGGAGCATTCTCATTCTCCACTCTTTTTCTACTTGGTATTTTATCATTTGAAAGGTATATTCCCATTTTTATTTTAAAATGCATTATGCTTATGATTTCTCTTCTCATGGATATGAATCTTGAGATATGGATAGTTAGTCCTAGAGGTTTCATTTGAAGGATGTTTGGTATGGTTATCTCCTTGTGCATATGAGTTTATTTATATTATCATCCATTGATGAAGAGTTTAGGAGATGTTTATCTCATTTATTTCATGGTTTTAGGAATTGATATTATGATTTTGATATTTTTTGGCTAGAGAGACTTATATCCATGTTGGTTTTACATGATACATATTATTTTTTGATCTATGAGATTTTTTTGACTTGTGAGATTTAAGGGTTGGGTGTTATTGAGGATTTATTTGAGGTTGTAAGCAGATCATACTTGACACAACTTAGAAATTTAAGGTACTAGTAGTGCATAATATGATTTATAGGTTTTCTCTCTTTGTTCTATGGCTACTTCTTAGAGGTTCATATTCATATGATATGAGAGTTATGGTGACATGTGAGAGAGTATGTATCTATTTGTGTTGCATGTGTGGATCATTATGATTGTTCTTGGTACTACATGGTTTCAAAATTTTTTCTGCACTTTATTTTTGGTATTCATTGGTATATTTGATACTCCATGACCTATTTTCAGATTTAACATTACCCATGCAATGAGATTTCTTGGATGTATACGTTTTTCATTGACACATTTTATTTATGGAGATTGTGATTATAGTTAATAGGTTGGATATATATTGGTATGCGTTAATTGATGTTGTTGATACCTAGTAGTTATGGATGGTTGGATGTATTAGCATATGTTATGGATGTTATTTCCAATCATGTGGGTTTTTACCTTTGATAACTTGGATCCTTTTTTATCACTTAGATTTGATTTGTATCTTCTTTATATTAACACATCTTTACCCTGGATTTTTCATTTTCTTCCATAGGTGGAATATTTGAGGATAAGAGGAGTTATTTCTTGATATGGTGGCCACATTAGTTTTATTGTATGTGTCTTGTTGGAGCACAAGAGCATGCTAGAGATTCATGTGGTTACATGTATGGTTATGATGATGTATTTCATCGATTGAACCTTATGAAATGTATACAACAAATGGGAGAATGTTCAAAATAGATGTTGTATACCTTGGAAAAATGAAATATTATAATGTAAATTAAATAAATATTTAGTGTGGTGCATCTATGAGATGTGTTTAGTCATATTAGATATTTATTTGTGGCCAATTGTAAAGTTTTATGTAATATTGGGTCAATTATTTTTTGTGGGAGACATAGAATAATTAATTGGGAAAAATATTTTATATTTTTATAAAAAATTAAATGAGGGGTCAATGGTTTATGTACTCATGGTTTTATGGAACATGGTTTTATATTACCACTTGGTTTTATTTGTGTGATCTTGATAAGCAAGCTCATGTTTAGTGGTTAAGGTTAGCTAAGTGAGTGGGTTGTCATAGTATTAAATCTTCTTCCAAGGAGTGAATATGTGAAGCATAGCATGGGATGTGTGCATTCATACTTGGAAACATGGAGGATGCATAGGGGAGGATTTTTATTTAGAAGTATTCACTATCTTTGTAAGTTCATGTATTATTTTATTGTTGAATAAAAAATAGAGTAATGATACCTTTGAAGGTTAGATTTTTACCTCTTGAACCTCTTGAGAGTTTTCCCATATTATATATTGTGTTATCTTGTGGATTTTCTATTTGATCTTTTCATTTGTATATTCTATAAGATTTCATGCATTATTTTCTCTCATGGGGTTATGTAAAAAATTGATTTAACATTAAAGGCATTATGGATTATTTTCCTAAAAATTACAACCATAGAGATTGTCTAAATTTTAGTAACAACTCCACTTAGAAGAGTTTCTTATTGATTCCAAGATAGAGTTACCAACATGGCTAGGATATTAGACAAAGTCACTAAAATATTGTGAGATATGCAAGTGAGGATGGATGTGGTGGAGGAAGAATATTATTTATTTAAATAAAATATCTTAGTTATTTTAGGGGAGAGGAAAAAGGTGAGAACAAATATCAATGGTAGTTAACATAAGATTTAAATATAGAAATAGGAAAATAGATATTGTTGTGAGTCATCTTGAGGAGTAGTAGAGGTTCACACAAAGAGGTGTCAAATTTTATTGGATCACTAAACTAAATGATTTCATTGATTTCATAAAAATTAAGGAGTTTTTTGAGTTTGAGGATTATCATACTCATAAAGGGTTAATATCCCTCAAAATAAGTTGAAAGGAAAAGAAATGTACTATAGTGGAAGGATTCACAATTAGATAAAACTAGGAGTAGTAAGGTAAAGACTGCCCATTTGGATCAAATGGGTGAAGGATGATATGGTGAGAATGAGTCAAGGTCATCCCATTTTTATTGTAAAGCTCTAAAATATATTATACTTTTAGTGATCAATATTTTTGAAACACCAAATTTGGTTATAATATTATTCAAAATAAAATCAATGAAAAATTTAGTTGTATCCCTTCTAGTAGGAAAGTTGTGTCCCTTCTAGTAGGAATGGATGTTATAATTTAGTGAAATAATCAATTACAACTAATATCCACATGAACTTGTTACTTGATCTTTCAATTATCTCCCAAATCAAATCAATTCCCCATTGCTATAAATTAACTTCTAGAAAAAATAATTTAATAGGAAATCCACCTGATGATTTGAGCTTCATGAGAATATTTGACATCACATTTCCTTTCTCTCTTTTTTATATCTATAAATAATTGTAGCCACTAGTATTCATCTCTCAAAACTTTATGTGTAGGATTTTTGGCTATAAAATATCTATTATAGTTACTATAATGCAAATCAAGTGTTACCTTTTCATATTATTATTCATCGAGGAATCTAAGCAACACCCCTTGAGGGTTCCTCGACATGAGAATATAATCGATAATTATATTTTTTTTATTAAGTTTTTAATGTTCTTTATTTATCATAATTCAAATTAGATGGGAAATCTATATAAAAGAGATAATGGATAATATTATAATATAAATAGCATGAAAAAAGGATGCAATTACTAATACTTACCACTACATTTACTTTATTCATACTTACTATTTACAAATTTTATTTTTTATTTTTTTCGATATGTAAGAGTCATATTTTATTAATAAAAGACAAAATACATACATCTGCCATGCAGGTAATTTAGAAAATTTAAAACATGCTATCCCTTCCACTAGAATTCTGATTACAACATCTATCTAATATCAAAACAAGCCCCGGGAAATACCACCAAAAAATCCCCTATTAAAATATTGATGACGATTAACCAAACGAAACTGATGAACCAGAGACAAACCATAAAATATCAACTGAACCAAAAAAGAACCAACACCCAGCTTATAGGAATTTATTCAACCTTGCAAAATCTTCAAATTCCTCCTTCCACTCCTCACTATCAACCACCATTAAACCAAAGAACTTCTTTAGAAAAATCAAAGCAACCGCCACTATCACCTGATGTCATAGTAAGCCAGGTCCATGCAAATCTAGGAGGAACAGGTATATCTTCACCATGTCCTCCAAGCTCACTCTCTCCACATCGCAAGGCCTCAAAAAACCTCTACCTTCAACCACCACCCAGAGAACCTCATCCATACCTTCAAGCAAGTCTGACTTAAACATTTTGAGCATTAAGCTCTTTGCTTCCACCTTTGGCACCAAATTATCCAATAGAGAGGCTAGGAATTGAGAAGAGACCTACAAATTTTCTCTTCCATACTCTCTGCTCTCCAAATGGCTGAAACCTAGAACCATCTTCATAGCCACTAACACCAGCAACTCGCAATTCAACAGAATTTTCTTAAGTCGTTGGTTTGTGACGGCCCTAAAAGAAATCTGCCTCTCCGACAACTGAAGCAAGATGAAGGTATCCACCCCAAACCATGCCAAGCTCGCCACAAAAACCTCAATGATGAACTTAGAAGACCTGGATATTCAACTCCACTTTGATAGCACTCGACAGAGAAAGGAAACTACAAACTTCACACAAAAATAACAAAAGCATAAGCCAAAATAAAGGCTCAAAAAGCCATAAATGAATTTGGGTACAAAAACACTGCTAGCTTCACAAAAGTACTACCTCCTACATGCGAGTTGTCCTAACCAGGGCAATTTTCCTCTTTGCATGAAGAATGATCATCACCTTTCTTATTGAAATGGGAGCCTTAGTTGTCTTCCCCGTAATCCCAGCTTGTTGAAAAGACAAGCCCATGGTTCCAAGCCTTCGTGGCAACCACCTGGGTTCCAATCTCTCCCAAACTATCGCCCATGTGGCAACTCCTGCCACCTTCCTCTACCACCATGGAGGGATGCCCACCCTACCACCCACACAAAAGAGACTATTCAAGTAATTTCTTTGAAATTTGGGCCCATAACACCCTTATTGGACAACAAGTTTTCCTTTGTATTGCCTTCCCTTAACATGTGGTTTATCATTACCTAATCCATTTTTGCAATTCTTGACAAAGCCACTTCCAAAAATTCACCTAACTTCCAATGTGGGATCTGTTTAGATCTCAATGCATTAATTACCAGATAGGAATGTCCCTCAACTACTATTCTATTCATACCCAATTCCGCACATAAGTCCAAACCCAGAAGCAGAGCTTGGAATTTCATCGCGTTGTTTGTTCCTATCGGGAAAGCTTGTGCTAACCTTACCAAAATCACTCCTCGAGAATCTCTAACTAAGCAACCTCCCTAGAGGGCCCAGTATTACCCTTGGAAGCCCCGTCAAAATTCAATTTTACCCATCCTAGTTTCGAAGGACACCAAACTAATCTCTTCTGATTTTCTACTGATGTTGCTCCACCTAAATTTCAAAATTTTAAAGTACGTAAACCAAGCCATTTCTTTAAGATCCAAGCATCCCATTCTATGAAATTACCTTTTCTTGGGTTTAAATCTTCCACTCTTGCATTGAATATTTATATAATGCTTGCCTCAATCTTACACTGTAACCTAGGTATTGACAACTCCTTTTCTTGAAAGATACGTCTATTTCTCTCCTTCCAAACCTCCCAAAGAATGATCGACAGACTCAACACCCACAGGTCCCCAAACAAAGACTGTTTTCCTTAAGATGGCCACGATTTTAACCAATCCAATAAGTTACATGTAGGGTTGTCTGCCATCTCAGCTTCAATATTAACCAGTGCCAAATGGTCTGAGTAAATTTGAAATTTAAGAATAGCTGGTATATTATCTCTTATGCTTCCTGACATAAAGAATACCTTGAGGGCCCTTGAAAACCAAGATTAACAAATCTCTCAATAGTTAAAACTCTACCTTGTGTAGCAGCCCATGTGAAAATTCTTGCTTTGGGAAAACAAGCCTTATTCCAACAAAAATGGGTTGGAAGAATAGTTGACTCTCTCCTTGACAAAGCCAAAATTGAGTAACCAATTTTGACTGAATAAACCCCTATGGGCAAAGCATTCCACCATAGCTTATCCCTACCTACTCTTTGCCAAATTCTCCTTTCCGAAAGATTTTTTTCTATTAGAACCACCTCTTGTTCTAACAAACCCAAATTCTTGAAATATTTCCAACTAATTAGTCCACTCGTTGTTGTTGTCAAAACATCAATATAATCTCTAACCTTTGAACCCCAAACTTGTAAAGATTTTATTTGATCGTGCCTAAAGCTGGATTATCTGATAATTTAGGATGTCCTTCCCAAGAATCTTCCCAAAAAAGAGCCTCTCCACCATCCTTTACCTCCCAAGTTAAATAATCAAATATAAGATCCTTGGAATTGCATATGAAATTCCAAATTCTAGAACCCATAGGAAGAGACTTAGCCATAAGAAAATAGTTTGGATCATCATCCAGATACTTCGCTCTCACAATTTTAACCCATTTAAGGTCAGGCTAAGAATGAATCACCCAAGCTAATTTTTCCCCCAATGCCTTATTCCACAAAAGAATATTCTTTAAGCTTGCCTTGTCTTGCTTTTTTTTCTCACATATCTTTTTCCATTTCACTAATGGGAACTTCTTCTGATCTAAATTTCCTTTCCAAAAGAAGTCCCTCATTATTTTATTCAGGGATTTACTTATGCCAACTGTTAAAGGAAGACAAAACATCATATAAATTGGGAGGTTTGATATCACCAATTTTAGCATTGTTAATCTTCCTGCCCAAGATAACCACTTACTCTTCCAAGATGAAATATGTTCCTTAACTCTATCTAATAGTGAATTCCATATCCCCCCACTTTGAACACCCTTTTCTAGAAATAAACCCAAATATTTGCAAGGCAACTTTCCTTTTTTGAAACCAAGAATTCTTAAAATTTGCATTTCTTTCACACACTAAGTATTAAAAAGAAGACTTCTGACTTCACCACACTGACCTCTTGCCTCAAGGCCTAAAAATAATTGTCCAGAATACCTTTCAGCCTCCTTGCTTCCTTTGTTGATGTCGATCCAAACAACATCGTATCATCAAAAAATTGTTGATGTGTGATCGAAGGAAGCCTACTAGTCACTTGAATGCCCTCCACCTCACCAATTCTTCTAGCATTCTCAACTGCTTGGCCTAAAGCTTCTGCCATAATGATGAAAAAGAAAGGGGACAAGGGATCTCCCTGCCTTAACCCCCTGGAAGCTGCAAAAAAACCTTCTAGAGATCCATTCACCAGCACTGAATAATACAGAGATGCTACCCACTCAAACAACCAGTCCAACCAATCTTTTTGAAAATCAAAAGCTTTCATGACTTTGGATAGAAAATGCCAATAAACTCTATCATATGATTTCTTAATATCCAACTTTAGATACATAGCATATTTTTTCATCTTTTGAATCGAGTGAATAGCCTCTTGAGCAATTATCACACCATCAAAAATCGATCTACCCAGAACAAAACATGTATGCTCTTCTAAGATGATCCAAGGCAAAAAAATATTCAATCGATTAGCTACCACTTTAGCCAATATTTTGTATATTGTGTTATAGAGGGAAATAGGCCAAAATTCATCCCATGAGTCTAGCTTCTCCTTCTTTGGGATTAGATAAATTAGGGTGTTGTTCACTTCTTTTAGGACTCTGCTCATGCACCTTGAATCTTCTATCACCTCAAACACATCTCTACCGACCACTTCCCAACACTTCTGAAAGAAAACCGTCAGAAAACCATCCGAATTGGGAGCCTTCTCTGGATGGAGCTCAAAAGTTGCCACTTTTATTTCTTCTTCCATGAATTTAGCATTCAAATATTCCATCATGTTCTAAGATATTAAGAGTGGGATACCTTTAAGACTTTCTGCCTAAGCTCCCAACAGTGATCCTTCCCTGTCATTAACCAGATTTTGAAAGAATTCTACTGTTGAAGCTTTAATTTCTAAAGGATCTTCAAGAAGATGACCATTAGCCACCTTAATACATATAACCCTATTTATTTCTCTCCTCGCTTTTGTCGAATTATGAAATAATTTAGTATTTTGATCACCCACTCTCAACCAAATTTCTCTAGATTTTTGTCTCCAGAAGACTTCTTCCTTTGCTAATATCTCATTTAAGTTTCTTGTGAGCTGCTTTTATTTCTCATAGCTAATCTCATCCATACCATCCAGAAAGATTCCCTAAGACAAATCTTTCAAATCCTCCACCACCCTTATCTTTTCCTTAAAAATATTTTTAAAAGATGCCTTGTTCCACATTTTAATCTATTGCTTAACATATTTCAGCTTGGTGACAACATTGAACATTTTGGAGCCTCTCAGAGTACATTCTCTCCACCAAACATCAACTAAACCTAAAAATATAAGGTCCTTAAACCACATCAACTCAAACTTGAACGGGAAATGAACCGACCCCTTATCCCCAACAAGATCTAAAATAACTGGGAAGTGATCAGAGTCGCTTCCAAAAGTTATCATGTTGTCTAATCGACAGGGAAAAAGACTCATATTCCCTTTGAAGAAAAAATTGTCCAGCTTCTCCGCTATACTACAAAATCCTTTCCTCCTATTGGTCCAAGTGAAGCTACCATTTCTAGAAAGGATTTCAACCAAAGAATTTCACTCCACAAACTATTGAAAATATTTCTGAGATTGCAAAACCTTGAACTCACACCACCCTTCTTATCTTCAACCCTCAATATCGCATTAAAATCCCCTCCCAAAATGCATAAATCCTTATCAACACTACTTAGGAACCCATCCAATTATTTCCAAACCATTCTTTTTAGAGTACACAGAGATGGTCCATAAACATTGATAAGCAAAAATTGCAGATTAGAAGTCAAACTTCTTACCCGACAAGCCTACTAATGCCTTCGAGACACCAGATCTTCAACCATGACCGACCGAGGCCTCCAAATTATCAGCAATCCCCCTAAAGCTCCTTATTATCCCAACCCCAACCACTTCCAATGCTTAATTTTTTTTCTATACTTGACTAGATCCTGATCACCAAACTTAGTTTCTTGAAAAACACAAATTTCTACCTGATTTGTTTCCATTGTATGCCTTACCAGGCACCATTTGTTAGGGGAATTTAGGCGATTTTCATTTATGTTCAGGAAGAGCCTCGCTCTTCCCTACTTTAATTGTGGCATCAATTTTTTGTTGCCCATTTGCCTCCCCATCTCATTTCCGCTTTTCTTGATTTGAGATCCTACCTCTCTTCTTATTCTCTTTGCAATCCGACGAAGATTTTCTCATTTCTTTCTGATGAATTCCTAGCTTAAACCTAACCTCAACCAAGCCTTTAGAGCATTTCCACTTCTTTTTTTATTGTGGAGTTCCACCTACTAACCCTTCCAGAGGCCCTTTTGGACCCTTTTCTTCTCCCCCTACTTCCACCTCCATTTCATCCACTAGCTCCCATGCATTAGCTTTTTCCTCCTTTTCCAAAAATAATAAATCTTTGCCCACTTCTATTAACAAATCCAACTCCACATTAGAACAATCTTCACCTAAGATTTCTCATACCTCCAAAATTTTCTCTTCCAAGGAAAAATTATGATTTTCGACTAGCACTTCCTCCCCATCAAGATTGTCACCCAACACTTCCTGTGAGTCTTTTTGGATATTTTTTTGGGAAGGAGCAAAGTCCGGTACTATTCCTTGAATATGGGTTTCACCATTCAAATCCTCGAGAGCCATCAAAATATTCCCCATTTTTGTGGGTTTTCCATTTTCTTTGTGCCCCTCCACTACCACCTCTTCTTTTGAGATCCCTTCCTTTCTTAACGATTGTCTACTCCCCAAAGGCCACACTAAACTATCCCTAGTTAATGTGTTGCTTCTCAACTTTTGAATCCAGCTTCCATAATCTGATATTAGTTCAATCTCTTCATAACAATGATGCACCAGATTATTTTCCACACAAATTCTCATGTGGGAAAAAGCCTCACCTAGTTTTTTCATTTCTTCCACATAGAAAAAAGTTCCCAAATGATTACCAATCTCCTCTAAAATTATTAGCTCCCAAACCTCCATTGGGAGATTTGGAAAACTATACCAATCTTGCACTATTTCCACCACATGAGAAGCAGGATTGAAGCCTGCCTTCCACCTTCACAAGTAAAAACCACTTCCGTCTAGAACCCAAATACCATTCACTATTGCTTCCCATAGAGCTCTACTTGGGAAAATTACCAAGAAAAATCCATTTTGAAGGGTTTTAAATTGTAGCTCATCCCCCCAACGTGATTTCCACCATTTTATCAAATAATTCCAGTTGAGATTCACACTATACCACCTACCGATTAAACCTAAATTTTCCAATCTTAAGACTTCTTCTTGGAGCTTGACTGTGCTTACCACCAAGGTGCCTCATCCACCTATAATCCCATTCCCTATCTTCACTGATGGTCTCCTAGCTACATCCCCATGCTCCTCATCCCTAGCCTCCTCCCATACCGAATCAGACTTCTTATGTTGCCATATGACCTTGTTGAAATTTTTCTGCCTATTAGGGGTTTTGTCTCGACCCTGCATTTCCATCTTGGAAAAACATTTGTTTCCTTTGTTACCACCCTCATTTTGGCATGGCCTTTGAAAGACATCATTTCTATATCCACCTCTTCTTGGATGACCCCTACCACCCATTTTGTCATTTTCAAACTGTTCAACGAAAACTGCCAAAGCCTTTGCAGTTTTATTTTTACCTTTGCGGCTGCACCTTCCTTTGCAAATGCTCACTGCCCTCGGAGTGCTCCACGTGGCTCCCTCTTGGAGCTTTCTAATTTTTACATCACTTCACTTTTTTCCGATCTCCATCTATGTGTCACGTGGCTTTCTCTAGCTACTTTCTGAATTGGGCCCACCTTGTACTTTCTTTTGCTTAGAGTGCTCCACGTGGCTCCCTTTCAGAGCTTTCTTCTTTTTACATTGCTTCGCTTTTTGTTGGCCTCTGTCTGAGTGACACGTGGTGGTTGCTACTGCACCCAATACCTTGGAAATGCTGCTATAACCCTTTTGTACTCACCTGCTGCCGCATTTCTTGTTGTGGTCTTGCGTGTTCTCACCTGCTGCTGCATGGTTTTCTGTTCCATGTCATGGTTTCATTGGCATGCTCCTAGCTGATTGATGTTCACTTTGGCGGCTCAAGGTGATCTGGTCTGTTGGTCTATGCTCACAATTTTTCTTCTCTTGGTGCATTTTCAGGTAGTGGGCTAGCCTATAAGTACAACCATGTTTCTTTTATTTAGTTGTTGATTAAGTTTTGAAAAAACTCTCAAGAATTGGGAAGAAGGCCTTTGTAATAGTTTTATTCAATTTGAAGACTCCAGACTATGCCAAACAATTTTGGCCTTTCTATTTATTCATGCATTTAGTGAGACTATTGGTCTGTTCCATTATCTTCTTTTATTTGTATGAATGCCTATTCTTCAGCTTCTTGTAATCCTTCATAACTCAATAAATACAGATCATATTTTTTTCAACTCTTCTGTGTTAGCTAAAAGTTATGCTAAGATTATGTTATGCAAATTAGAGGGTACTCTTACGTTTTATGTGATTTTGAGAAAATTATCTTGATGAACAACAATTTAGTGGTTCAGGCCTTTGCATCGCACACTGTGCTATGGTAAATTCGTTTAAGACTTTGGCGCATCGCCTGTAGTGTAAATTTTTATATTTCTGCTATCTTTCTCACCTTTTACTCCCCCACTAAATGAAGAGCCGACTTTGGTAAAACTTGGAGGTCGCTTAGCTAGCGCATAATGTCCCCCAATAGCTAATTTTCCCATGAGACTGCTGCTACATACAAATTTTTGCATCAACAGTTCTTTTTCTGGCATGCCCGGTGGGATAGCGAACTAGCACATTTGCCTGGTTGTAGAAGTGTGTATGAGCTATCGACCTGTAACAAGGTCGTAGACTACAAGAGTCCTTGTCCAGCTCATACCACCATTAGTTTATGTGCACATGAGAGGTTGTCAAGGTAACCCTTCACCTCCTCCATCTCCTTCATCACCCACTCCTCCAGCGTCACCTGCTTTGCTTGTGCCTATGGCTGCTAGAAATTATGTAGCCTGGGACTCCAACAGTCCTTTAGTTGCACTTGTACCTCCTGCAGTATGGGCTCCCATCTCTGCTTCTGCTCTAAAAGCTATCCCTAAGTATTTCAGGGGCAAGTCAAAGACACCAATGGAGCATCTGCAATATGTGGCAGACATATGTCTAGTACACGGTGTATCAAATGAATATGTAGCTCTTAGGCTATTGGCCACCTCCTTCTGAGGAAAGGTGCTAAACTAGTACTGGACTCTTGAAGCTAGTACTATTGCAACTTGGGACCAACATAGAACTCCATTTTATGAACATTTCTCTAATGCTGGTGATAGATCATCATTGTACCATCAACTGGAAAATATAAAGTGAGCTCCCCATGAAGCTTTGCCCAATTTCAATATGAGGTTCCATTCGACTTGGCAGAGAGTGCTTGTTTGCAACTGACCACCTCTGGATCTGGCATTCATGTTCTACCTAAAGTCGATCAATGTCGATATCTCCATGATGTTACAAGCTCTTGGTAGAGAGACTCTACCCAATGCTTATGCCTTGGCTATCACTACGGAAAATAACCTGATTGTCGTTGGAAAGTTGGCACCGAGACCGATAATGCCATTGTTTCCCGAATTCAATGTCGCGGAGGCCAAAGTTCCTTCCACAAGTGCAACTATGGCTCCTCCCCAATCTATGTATGTGTATCTCAGAAGTGTTCCGAGCACAACTTAGACAGCAGCTCTGATAGTAGCTCCTGTGCCTAATCCCTTAGCTGCTGAGATGAACGAGATGAGAGAACAAATGCGAGCCATGACTAATGAATTAACTCCTATGAAGTGAAAATGATATAGCTATCAAAAGCTGGCTTACCAAAGTTACCAAGGTGGAAAATCTGCATACCAATGAAATTAGTGGCAAGATAGATCACGTGAAAATGTTTCATCTCAGCCGAGTAACCAGATAGTTCTGGTAACCCTGCCAATGCATACCATTCATCCTAGTTCAAATAAAGAGCTAGTAGCTAGACAAAATAACTTAGTTGAAGATGCCAATTCATGGTGCTTTCCTTGCAATGATACACACATGCCAAGAAATTATCTATGGGGAAACTTGCAACAAAGGATCACAAACTAGAGTAGCCAAGGCAACGCACTCAACCCCAACAATCAATCATACGCCTCTCAGTAGATGGACAATGTTGTCCTCACTGCTCAAATGCAAGGAATGTCTATTCAGTAGGAATCAGACATTGTTCCAAACTAGGCTCTCTTTTCTTGGATGGAGGGAGAAGAGTCGGCGTTTCCAAATGACATCCCTATGGGTAAAGTGCCCCAGGTGCAATCTGACTACAACACGTGCTCTAAGTGTACATTCACTAGAGAGTTCACAGCCTTGCCTACCAATACTTCATTGCAACCAGCATCTAGCCCAATGGCAGACCTATTGCCCATCCCACCATAGTCTAATGCGGTTATTCCTAGCTCTTTGAGTCCACTTCCTCTGAAGGTGAAGGCTCCATTGATCACCCTTGTTGTTTCCAAATAGCCAGACGTGTTGGACGTGAAGCCAATGTCTACTACGAAACCAAAAGAGCAAGCAATCATGATTCACTAGCTGAGAGCGCAGTTCAACATGGTGGAACAACTGAAGAAGTAATCTTCCAATGCTTCTTTGTGGGATGTCTTGGCTATTCTGGAGTAGAAGGTGCTACTATAGAAGGCATTGTCAGGAGAAGAGGAGCCAAAAGTACCTACTCAGTCTAATGAAGAGGAAGTATCCAGGCCGGACCTGGATAAAGTGCTAACAATTCAACTGGAGAAGAAGCTTGAGTCTGGGAAAGAAAGTAAGCCTAAACCTAAGCCAAAGCCTTTCTAACACTTATTATTGGTGACAAGTTGTTGCATAATTGTATGATTGAATCTGGTGCTAGCACCACCATCATGCCAAAGCAAGTAGCTAATGCTTTGGGTTTAAAATATGAGCCTCTAAATAAGGGAGTTATGTAGCTAGACGAAAATAAGGTTGATACCATTGGGGTAATCAAGGGGTTGCCTATGACTTTGTTTGCCTACCCTAGTATCACTGTAAATCAAGATATTGTACTCATTGATATTCCTCCTCTATTTGGGATTTGTTTGTCACAAGAGTTCATAGCAAATATTGGAGGATATCTAGTACTAGACTGGTCACACCTAATTTTGAGGACCAAGCATGGAGCCAAGATGAAACTATTGTTGAAAACTTTGCATTCCAAACATGTTGCTATGAGGCCCTACTCAACTTTGAAGAAGCACATACTTCAATCACTCGAGAAGAGAGATTCAATGTGAAATTTTTGGAAGAAGAGGAGGCTACTAGCTCCTAGACAGAAGATAAAGAGAATTTGTTGAAAGAGTTTATTGATACAGACCCTTTCGAGAATTACCATGCAATTGTCCTTGGAACCTATGTTATACATGAAGGGCAGATTATGCCTAAAGTTACTAAGGAGACTGGAGGTGAAGAATCTTTGGAATTATGGAATTTGTACTTCGATGGCACAAGATGTAGAGTAGGAGCTAGAGAAGGAATTTGTTTGATATCCCCTTCTGAGGAAAAGACCTTGAGGTCGTATCTCTTCCAGTTCATGTGCCCAAACAATGAAGCAAAATATGAAGGTTTGGTCCATGGTTTAGGCCTTGCAGAACAAATGGGTGCAAAGAAAATATGTGTGTTCAGAGATTCAGATTTGGTGGTCAACCAAATCCATGGAATTTCTATTGCAAAGACTATCTGTATGCGATCCTATCGACATAGAGTTTGGGATCTGATTGACAACTTTGAGGCATTCAATATTTAGGCTATACCTAGGAAGAAGAATTATAAAGCCGACAGAATGGCAACTATCAGGGCTCAGTTTGAGCCAGCCTCCAAATTATTAAGAAATAATCATGGGGTGAGAGTAATTGTAAGACCTGTTGTTCCAAATAACAATCAAGACTGGCAAGTGTTCGACAACGATGCTCATATTGCATCATTCCTCTAGTCATTTGGAGAATTTTCTGATCACCTACAATTGAAGATCATCGAAGCTTATGGAGATCAAATTATCCAGCTGAAATCCAACAAGCTTCCGAGAGGCCTAGTCACTCTGGAGAGCCTGTTTGATTTCGAGGATGTGATAAGAGAAAAAAGGAAGCTCGTGCCTGACAAGGGCGATTACACTGATTTTCATATCGGAGAAGACAAAATGCTCAAAGTTGGGAAAGAAGTTTCTAAGAAGAATAAGGACATATTAAGGCATTTCTGTGAGGAATACCTGAGTGTAGTATCCTGGTCATATGATGATCTTAAAGGATACGACCCTAGGATCATCGAGCATACAATCAAGTTACAAGAAGGGGCCAAACCAATCCATCAAAGGTACAGAACTATGAACCCAAAGATTGAGTCTCTCATGTCATAGGAGCTAAATAAGTTGATCACATCCTAAATAGTGTTTTCGATCAAACACAACACTTGGGTGTCAAACTTGGTGCTAGTCCAAAAGAAAAATGGGGACATACACCTATGCGTAGACTTCCGAGACTTGAATAGATCATCCTTAAAGGATCATTACCCCTTGCCTTCAATGGAGGTAATTCTACAAACTGTAGCTGGATCCTAAATGTTTTCAGTGTTGGATGGTTTTTCGGGTTACAACCAGATTCGAGTAAAGGAAGAGGACCAACACAAGACAATGTTCACCACAAAGTGGGGGACTTATGCATATGCTAAGATGCCTTTTGGACTCTCGAATGTCGGAGCCATGGATATTGCTTTTAAGGATTTGATCCACAAAATTATAATCATCTATTTGGATGATTTGATAGTATTTTCAAAATTTGTTGATGATCACTTTGATCATTTGGAGCTTGTCTTCCAGAAGTGCTAGGAATTCGGGATTTCTTTCAACCTCAAGAAGTGTGTGTTCGGAGTTCCCCAAGGGAAGCTATTGGGATATTTTTTCTCTAAGGAAGGCATTTCCATTGATCCAAAAAGAGTTGATGTGATCCGGGAACTTCCTTTAACTGTCAACAAGAAGGGTGTGTAGTCCTTCCTGGGTAAGGTCAACTTCATCAGCCGATTCATTACAGATTTTGTAGGTATTGTTCAGCCTATTACCTTAATGCTAAAGAAGGACTAGATTTTTAAATGGATGACAGAAGCCAGAAAATCTTTCGAGCTCATAAAGGAAGCTATTTCTTCTGCTCCTATGTTGGTAAACCCCGACCTGTCAAAGGATTTTATTATGTATGTTTTTGGTGGTGGAAATAGTATTGCCACAGTACTTATGCAAAAGAATGATGAAGATAAAAGGGAGTCTCCTATTGCTTTCTATTCACAAACTTTGAAAGAGTACGAGGTAAAGTACAACTTTGTAGAAAAGTAGGCCTTTCCCATTGTTAAAGGGCTTAAAAAGTTTTGGCATTTGATATCATACAATAAGGTGATAGTTTGTGTACAACATCCTAGTGTGCGAGAGTATATCATGGAGGGAGAAATCATAGAGAAGAGAGCTAATTGGATCACAAAGATCCTGGAATATGATATTGAGGTCAAACCTATCAAGACTGTCAAAGGAAAAGGACTGTGTGAGTATCTCACAAAAAACAATAAAACAATGACAAAGCTGGAAGATAGAATAAAATTCATGCAGAAAGGAAGGTATTTGATCAATCTACCTTCTTTTAAAAGGCATTTCTATCATTTACAAAATAGTAATTATGGTCTCCTGGAGGGTGTCCTGTTTAAAAGAAATTTTAATAGCGTCTTGCTAAGGTGTGTAAACGAGGAGCAGGCCAAGAAAATATTAGATTAATACCACAATAGCCCAGCTGGATGGCATTTTTCTGCAAGGACCATGGCGATTAAAATTATATGTGTTGGTTATTTTTGGCCAAAACTTTTTAATGATGCATTTTTACTGATTAGGTCTTGCAATGAATGTCAATTTCATGTTGGGAGGAGAAAGAATGCTGCTATGCCATTGAGGCCTATAGTAGTAGAAGAACCTTTTACTCAATGGGGCTTAGAATTCATTGGGATGATTAACCCTTTCTCTTCAGTAAGACACAAGTGGATATTGATAGCTACAGACTACTTCACCAGGTGGGCAGAGGCAATGCCATTAAAAAATGCAATAGGGGTGGAGATTGTTAATTTCCTAGAGAAGTTGGTAGCCAAATTCAACCCACCTAAAACAATCATTTTTGACAATGCTAAAGCATTCCTTAGCTCAAAGATGAGCCAGTTCACATTGAAGTATGGGGTTTTCTTGAAAATCTCTTCTAATTATTACCCCTAGGGGAATGGCCTTGCAGAGTCTACTAACAAAAATCTCATCAGGTTAATAAAGAAAATAGGCTCTGAATACCAGAAAGAATGGCATAGGAACCTCCAGACAATGCTGTGGGTAGACCGAATCATGCCCAAGCAAATACTGAAGACATCTCCTTATGAGATGGTGTATGGGAAGGAGGCATTGTTGCCTATTGCCATGGAAATTCTTGCCCTGCAGTTGCTTAAATCCTTGGAAATTGAACAGAACGAAGCAATGGAGGTGAGGTTTTCTGAGTTACTCAAGGTACAAGAAAAAAAAGCGTCGGATCAAGGGTTACAATGCGGGGATTTGGTGCTCAAGTTCAATGAGCGTGGAGTAAAGCCCGACCAGCACAACAAGTTTGACAGCCTCTGGGAAGGGCCTTTCAAAATTACCCAGTGCAAATAGTTCAACTCTTTTGAGTTGGAAGATGAAGAAGGTAACACCCTCAGTATTCCAGCTAATGGAATATATCTTAAAAATAATTATTAATCCTGCCTGTGTGAAGGTCGTGTAATCTATTTTTATGTAATTAATCTTTACTGCTTTAAGTTTTGGGGTATTCTCAATGCTTCGTGATAGCAGTAATGTTACAAGAAAATAAAATAAATATTGTAAATGGGCTAAGATTTTTGAAAATATATATATTATATTTATAAGAGCCAAATATTTACATTATGTTTGGGGGCCGGAGGGCTTGTATCAATATTTACATATGTCCGCTATAGAGTGGAGCTTGAAAGGTGAAAAAAGAAAAATGGGGATTATCTTCATTTTCAAGTTATCAGTGAGAAGGACCAGCAATCATAGCAATAGGCGGCGCAAGATTGGAGAACACCATCCTTTCAAAATCTTCATACCACTAAAGATTTTGGAATGGTTCAATGTATTGGACATGCATGAGGAAGTAGCAACCATTGCAGACCTTGGCATGATGCTCCTCATGAGTCTCCGGCTTGAGGCCGAAGAGGAAGGGCCTAGTTGGAACAATTCCTCCATGTAGTTTCTGTAGGTGAATGTTGTGAACCGAGGGTATCCCACGATCAAATTGAGCCGCATGCACAATCTGCTCTAGGCCTCTGAGGTAGCGTTGAGGGAAGACCTATTTTTGCAGCTTTAAGATTTTGTGTTTGGAAATGCTAATGTCTAGTAGTGAGGCCCTTCAACAGGTAGCAGAATGTAGAACTCGGTTGAACCAGGTTACTAGTGACATGCGGGCAAAATTTTCCCATTTAACTCAAAGAGGCCTTCCCTCGCCCTTCATTGTTGATCAGGCGGTAGCGGGTGTAGAACATATTATTGCTATGATCGAAGAAAAGAAGAAGGACCTTTCTGTCTTCCAATCTTTTGATCAATCTCCAACCACCGAGGAAATTGAGGGGATCATACATCAATTAGCGCAGCTCTTCTTCCAATTGGAATTGGAAACGAAAGTTTCAACCAGATTGCCTTTTAAGGCAATCATCGATCTTAGGCTGGTTCATGAGATTCTGTGAGCTCTCTCTGCACTATCAAGTGAAGTCTAGACCAGTCTACAGGCTGCCCTCTCGAGGTTGTGAGCAATTTTGGGTTGCTAAACCAAGTTTCTGGGGTTCTTCATTCCGCGAGCAAAATTCCCTTGTGCGTCACCAAACTGTTCAACAAAAACTACCAAAGGTTTTACGGTTTTATTTTGTCCTTTGTGGCTGCACCTTCCTTTGCAAATGCTCACTGCCCTCGAAGCACTCCACATGGCTCCCTCTCGGAGCTTTCTGCTTTTTACATCACTTCACTTTTTGCTGGTCTCCGTATGTGTGTTGTGTGGCTTTGTCTAGCTTCTTTATGAACTGGGCCCGCCTTGTACTTTCTTTTGATTAGAGCGCTCCACATGGCTCCCTCTCGGAGCTTTCTACTTTTTACATCACTTCACTTTTTGTTGGGCTCCGTTTGAGTGACACGTGGCAATTGTTGTTGTGCCAATTACCTTGGAAATGCTACTATAACCCTTTTGTACTCACCTGTTGTCGCGTTTCTTGCTGTGGTGTCGCATGTTCTCACCTGCTGTTGCATGGTTTTATGTTCCATGTCATGGTTTTGCTGGCATGCTCCTAGCTGATTGATGTTCACTTTGGTGGCTCGAGGTGATCTGGGCCTTTGGTCTCTGCTCACGGTTTTTCTTCTCTTGGTGCGTTTTCAGGCGGTGGGTTGGCCTATAAGTACAGCCATGCTTCTTTTATTTAGTTGTTGATTAAGTTTTGAAAAACTCCTAAGCACTGGGAAGAAGGCCTTTGTAATAGTTTTATTCAATTTGAAGACTCCAGACTATGCCAAATAATTTCAGCCTTTCTATTTATTCATGCATTTAGTGAGACTATTGGTATGTGTCGTTATCTTCTTTTATTTGTATGAATGCCTATTCTTCAGCTTCCTGTAATCCTTCATAACTCAATAAATATAGATCATGTTTTCTTCGACTCTTATGTGTTAGCTAAAATTTATGCTAAGATTATGTTACGCAAATTAGAGGGTACTCTTATGTTTTAAGTGCTTTTGAAAAAATTAGCTTGATGAATAGCAATTTAGTGGTTTAGGCCTTTGCATCCCGCATTGTGCTCTAGTAAATTCGTTTAAGACTTTGGTGCATTGCCTATAGTGTAATTTTTTATATTTCTGCTATCTTTCTCACCTTTTACTCCCCCACTAAACAAAGAGCCAACTTCGGTAAAACCCAGAGGTCACTTAGCTAGTGCATAATGTCCCCCAATAGCTAAGTTTCCCATGAGACTGTTGCTACATGCAAATTTCTGCATCAACACAAACCTTCTTCCTTCTCTTCCCCCCACCTTAGCACGGGAATCATTTTGACATGTCTATTCCTGTCGGGCCAATCTATCTTGATGCCAAACCCCTTCATAATCCACTTGTCGATTGTATCTATATCTTTCCTGATTCCACCCAAACCATCTTCCTGCATATGACCGTTGCAGACCTTGAGCTCACACCATTTTTTTCAAACCCCCAACTTTTTTGGTATGTTTACAAATTTTATTTTATCATAAGCCTTGCCAATCCTTATCCTCTAACCAACTTAGTGATCTGAATTTTTATATCAAATTCTTGGATTTTTTTGGTCCATCTACATATTCTTGATGTGAATTATTTTTGTGTAAAAAAATACTTAACTATAGGATGATAAACATATTCTATTATTTGGGAACCAAATAGATAAGTAAATTTCTTAATGGCCTTAAATAAAGTATAAAATTATTTCTCCATTATATCATAATATAGTTCAAAATTTTGAAGTGAATCTATAAAAAATAAATTGGTTTATTACATCCACTATCATCATCCTTTTGTAATAGGAAAACAACAATAGTGTAAAAAAAGGAAAATGAAAAAATTGGAATGGATTTGAAAAGTTTGGACTTGTTGGTAGGAAAGAGCAATAGTTCAGACACTACTAAGAAAATCCTGCCACATCTTATTGTAATGAGCTTGTAAACTATATAATATTGAAAATATACCATCTAGAGTAGGGGTAGGATATATTGGTCATGCCCCATCCCATAGATATATGTATAGGAAAATAAATGAAGAAAAAACTTGGGAGATGTATGTAAAAGCCTATGTATGAAATAGTATGCAAGAAGATATATGTATAAGAATGTATGTATAAAATAATGTATGTAAGAAGAAGAGAAAGATGTATATAATATAGAGGAATATATATGAATGTTCTCCATTAGTATGATTAATATAATTATATTACCAAAATTCTATATGCATTATGTTATTTTCCATTCTATAAATAAATAATTGATTAGTTAATCCTATGTTTGATTCTAACCATTATTACCTTTATATGACTAAGTCTAGGGTATAAACCACAATACTTAGAAAGTACTCGGGGATTAGAACTCTAGTCTATGTTTCTCTAATTTTCTTGCTAACATTCGTTTCATTTTTGGGACCTTGGTTAGGTGATATAAAGGATAGTAATACCCAAAATTTTAATTTTAAATTGGACACAAGGAAAGGAAATCAAGGAAGATACGAAAAAAAATGTGGAACTATCCTATTGGTACTTACCCTATGAGAGGGTGTTAGGAACCAAGGATGTGGATAACGGAAAGGGGGGGGTATTTTTAAACTAATATTTGAAGAGATGTGACCAATAAAAGTGAACATGACAAGCCCAAACAGAGAAGAAAGAAGACAAAACTAGATTATTGAGAGAGAAGAAAGACACCATAGAAGGATAGAAATCACATAGAAAATGAGAGATGAGTGTGCTAATGAGGGTGCTAATAGCACACCAAATTGGGTGCTACCAAGGGAATGAAAAAATATAATAGAGAAGAAGAATAAAAAATCCTAGAGAAATCAAAATTATGTTGGAAAAAAGCAAGACAAATTATAACTAGTTTAAGGAGGAACATTGAAGATTATGGAGAATCTAGAAGACTTCTATTGGGACCCTGCAATAATATAGATACTCCACTCCCTCTACAACCCTCTATTTTTTTTACAATTAGATTGGATCTATCAAACATAACCATTAACTTGGATGATAGATTTATGGAATTTCTAAAAACTTTAGAGAAGGCTCTATGTGTTCAATCAGAATATTTAGAAGAATTAGTTAATATAAGTATAAGAAAATAAAAGAGAATAGATTTAATTTGGGTGAGTAATTATGTTCACTAACGAATAAGAAAGTGAAACAATTTCTTGAGGAGTCACAATCCCCCGACTAGGACCCATCCCCTAAGCTATATAAGACTAGAAGAATTTTGAAAGAAGAAATACCACAAAGTAAAGAGAAGACAAAAAAAGAAGAAAAATAAGTAGATTGGGAAGAGATACTTGGGAAAGAGTATTTTGATATAAAGCTAGCAAGATAAAAGGGTAGAGATAAAAATACTTGGAAAAGAGTATTTTAATATAAATTTAGCAAGAGATAAGGGTAGAGATAAAAACCTCTACTGTTAGAAAAGTAAAGTAAAAAAAGAAAGAAAGATATAATTCAAAAATCCAAAAACTTAAAATAGGAAGAAGTAAGAAAAATATGGAATCATCAATAAAAATCTGTGTTTGGAATAGACATAACAAAAAGTGTGGAACACATATTCCTATTAGAATCTTTGTGGGAATGACAAGACATTGATGAGGACAAACAAAAACTATTAGACTTTGTATCATCACCAAAGAAAGAAGTATTAGAATGGTACAAAAAGACCTATTCGAAACATGGGAAAAATTGGAATAAAGTAAAACAAGAATTCTTGATAAATTTTGACACTCTGGATATCCCTACAAAGAGTGTCAGAAAAATGGGGAACCTAATACAAGGAAAAGAAGAATTGGTGAAGGCATATGACAAAATATTTAAGGAAGTCTATCATAAACTAGGGAAACCCCTAATATAATGAAAAAATATTGAATAGTTCATCTTTGAACTACAAAAATATTTAAGAGTAGCCTTAGATGGAAGAATATTTAATACTTATATAAACTTGATCACAATGGCATACCACATAGAAGCTCAAATATGGCACAGACCTTAGAAAGATTATATCAAAGAGAACCTTGAGAAATTGCACTCAGTGGTAAAGAAACTAACCACACAAAATAGAATTTTATCAAGAGGAGAAATAAAGAAAGGTAAGGAAATTTGGTACACATATTGTTCAAGAGAAGGTCATCTCCAAAGTGATTGTTCTATAGCCCAAGGAGAAAGAACTGCAACAACATTACATGTAGAATTAAAAATAGTACTGGCCAAAGAAATACAATATATTGCAAAACTTGTCATGAATGGGATAGTCACCTTACTGAGGATTTTCATGCAAACCAATTTTAAATCTGAAACTCAACAAGTCATCCTAATCCCAAATGCACTATGAACTACATTTGTGACAAAAACATGGATAGAAAATTGGCATATGTTAAGGAAATTGTGGAAGGCCCTTTATATGATTTAGGTTAAAGAAAACCACCCTAGAGTGATAATAAAGGTGCTTATGCATTAAAAAATAATCCACTGCAAGATCACATGGGAGACAACAACCAATGAAACTATAGAGGAGGAAGAGGATGTGATAGAAACAATTGCCAAAGAAGTGATGCTACATGTTATAACTATGGAAAGATAGGCCATTATGATACTGAATATTGGGTAAAAAAAAAGTAAGTTTCCTTTTTACAAAGATGATTCCAATGATATATTACAATATGATAAATAAAAATGGTTCAATATTATCATAATACAACACCCTCTAGAAGTGATGAGGTGTAAGACCATAAGGGAGCTAGAGTAATTAGAAGAATACCACCACAAGGAGTTAAAAATTATCAAAAATTGGATCATTGGTCATTCAATACATCAAGTGAAGGATGCTTTAGTGAGGAACAACAATTGAAAATAAAGAAAAAGAATAAATTCAGAAAAAGTAAAAATAAGGCTATATTGTTGACTAGACAAGGAACTGATACTAGGAAGAATAAACAAATAGAATTGAATAAGTTAGAAAAGAGTTAGATCTAGAAGAAGAAGAATATGATTAATTTTGACCAAGTAAACAACATGACAAGGTACTAGAAATAGAAAAACAACAACACATTGTACAAAAACAAAAAGATTGCATAACATGTTTTTAGAAGAATAAGTTATGATGCTGAAGAATTTAGCCTCTTTTTCCAAGCAAAAGTACCTCCTAGTAAAATTAAAACAACTAGAAAAATATTTGAACACATAAAAAAAAATATCAACAAACCACATAAGACCAAAACTAGAAGAATGGCCCTCTGTTAATCACTACATACCTTAATAACACTAAGGTCAAACACATGATGGTAGATCTTGGTGTGGAGCTTAACATTATTTCAGAAACAACTTGGTAAAGGTTGGATAGACCTAACCTAATTAGAACACCAATGAACATCAGTTTGGCAGATGGATTTGGCATGGAAACCTTAGGGATATGGAAAAATGTGGAAATAAACATAAAAGGACTAAAACAATCATTGACTTTGAGGTAGTTGAGATGAAGGAACCATTTACAATTTTCAAAGCATTAATAGGATTTCTCATGGTTTGTCAATTCTAATGGGATAGTAGACTCAGGAAAGGAAGAGATATCTTTAGAGGATGATAATAAGATAGTACATATTCCACTAGAATAAAAGGATGAAAAAAAATATGTAGAAGAAATTGAAGAAAGAGAGGGAGAAGATCCAAGAAATCTATATTATATCTCAGGACTACCTTCCATAAAAGAAGAATACCCCAATAGCTCTAAAGAAATTGAACTCAAGAGTGATAATGATAGTACTAATAGTGAAAAATTTCTAGATGCATGGATGTAAGGAGAACATGAATTAACTTATTGGAAGGTATATGGGTTCTAGAGAGCATTTATGGTACACAATAATCCAATCAAACCTCTACAAACTACCACAAACACAAGAAAGACACTATAAATGAGCAAAATCAACATACAAAAACTAATCCAACATCCTATGGACTTATCCAAACATATAAAGTCAAAGGACTCAATATACTGAAAACTAGTAACCTTCAAAAAATAACAAGGCTACCTAAGGTATAAACATGGAACCAAAAAACCAATATAACATAGAAGAAACAATCCTAATAAGGTAATTAAAACTTTAACATTTAAGTTTCATCCTCTATAAATATTTGGTAGGCCCAAGTTTGAATGTCAATTTCCTCGAACTAACCCTAAAAAGATAAAACAAGGGAGCAAAGAAGAATATTATACAACCTACCTACCGAGCTAAAATAAAGTTAGAACATAATGGACTATAGAATTTTAATACACCAAAGATTGGAAATAACTTGCCAAGAAATAGAGCCATAGGAAAATAAAGGGAAAAAATGTGAGAAGATAAGGAAACAACTATACCATTTATTAAACTCACCACAAAAGAAAACTATAAATACACTATTCACTCTCCCATTCTCACTCATTGTGTATTCTACTCTCGTAAAAATATTTTTCATTTAGGCTACTCCATGTCAAACCCTAAGAAAATAATTAGTACACTGCAAATCTCAACTTTTAAAAATGGTCATACCTACCCTCATCAACATCTCTCAAAATCCTAGGCCAAAATATAAGAGATTCCCATACAAATCCATGGATACCAACCCAACATCTCAAAGGTACCAATTTATTTCATCTACATCAAAGATATCCAAAATTATATCCATGCAACCCTCATAGAAATTGACCATACTAAGTTTGAAGTTCTAAGGCACACCCTAATGTAGCCAAACACAACAATACCTACATAGTACAAAAACATCTTTGAGAAATGACTAGACATTTGGAAGGAGTTTCCAGACTTCACAACACAAGAAGATTGGGTCCAAATCATATTAAGCCAGTTCCATGATGAATATCTCTACCTAGACTGGCCCTAGAAAATCAATAAATACACCATCAAAGAAATAACTCACCTATGGGCACAAGGAGAAGTGCCTCCAAAGAAGGCCATCAAGAATGTAGAATTCACATGGCTAACTAGAGGAAAAATATGAAAAACAAAGCCTCAATATCACCAAGATAATAAATCTAAAAGTTAAATATGCCAACATGGGCATAGCTAACAAGGTGTCCTATACAAACCAAAAAAACTTCACTACTTCCATCGCAATTCACACAGACTATTAGATGGTCACAGAAGGGAATGATATTTACCTATGTGAGGTCTTGTGGTGGGATCTCTTGGATAACATTTAAAGGATAAAGAAAACGCATTAATAATTCAGGTATTGGGCATTATTAATTTCCCTCACTTTATAGTTCATTCAATAGCTCCTGGCCTTTGTGGGATAGAATTGGGACTCCACCCAACTGGTTGCGACCCAAGTTCAGGAGCATGGTAAACATTTGCAAGATGCCACATCCTATACCACAACCTAATGGGGTTTATTCAAATCCTTGCAATAGAAGTTATAGGCTATGGAACACATCTCTAATGAGGTAGTCCACTTGTACATCAAAGGAATCATCTTCCTAGTCAACAAGGACTATACATTCATTGAGGAAATTGAGCCCAGAACATATTAGATACCCCAACTCCCATATGAGGTGATAGATATAGAGATCCAATCCTATGCCTCCACACTCCTAAGCCTCCCCAAGGACCCACAAGTGAATAAATTCACAACTTATCAAGAGTACATGGATAATCTAGCTAAAAAGAAATTAGAAGAACATGTTGATAAACTTTGAGAAACATTACATGAGAGATGGGGGCTACCAAAGCAAGAAAAATAGGAGAAAAGTACATCCACTCCCCAAAGGTTCAAAATTATTCATATTGACACTCCTAGAAAACCATCACATGATAAAATTAGTAGATCAAGGAAGAGAAGGCTCACCACTACACCTCCCCAAAAAGAACAATCAAAAGAAAAATTAAAAAAAATCCCTCCTACAAATGAAAGCAAACAAGAAACTAAAGATGAGAAAGGAGAAGGCACATAGGGAGATATCTCCATAAATAATGGACATAGAGGATGAGAAGTAAGCAATACCAGAGGACACACCTATCCCCAAAGTTTCACCTCTTGTAAATGAGAATCAATTATATAATGATCTATTTCAAAAAGAGTTTCTAGATATGGCCCTCCAAAAATTTCCAAATATGGTGATTCCAAACAAGTTGATCATAGAAAGTGCAATAATCAAGAATATGGTGGCATATAACATATTATTGGAGGATCTAATGGATCAATTCCCAGAATCTGTAATCATCACACTCAAAAGGAGAAGAGGAAAGTAGCTAAGGAAGAGGAGAAATTAAAATATTTTGCCATTGGAGAATTAGCCACTACCTTTACACCTCCTCAAAATAAAAATATATTAGAGACATAAACCAATGAGATCTATTCTAAGTAGATATTAGACAAACTCATGATAGAGAAACTATATATCACTCAAATGATCTAACAATAAATCAAAGAGGCCACAAAAAAATCCTACCAAAAGTTATGCAAGGAAGAAGTAAAATATAAAGCAACTAGTTCAAATCAAGAATAATCTTCTCATCCTCCACAATCTAAAACACCTTCTTCCTCCACAACCCCTTCTATACTGTCCATCAAGGATTTTTTTTCCAAATAGAAGTAGATCCAACTAGTGAAATCTCCACAACTACTCCAAATTATGCTTGTAGGGTCATAGGTGGATATTGGGAGCATATCACCCCTACACAAATTCAAATTAGGTAATATCCTACAACAAAAAATGAGGGAAGAAATATTGAAAATTCATGTGGAGAATTCAAACCAACTAAAGGAGATAGTGAAAGACATACAAATAAAGTTCCCACATCTCCAAAGGGACTCATCCTAACCCTTGGAAAACCAGTTGAGAGTTTTGGTATATGGGGTGATCAAGGAATCCAACTACAAAAGAAAACAATGAGACACCAACTTCAAGTAGAGTACCATAAGGAAAAAGAGAATGAGAAAAGGAATAAATGTGCCACCCCACACTCTGCCTTAGAGTCCCATATCAACACCTTGAAGAAAACAAAAGAAGATCTCAACAAACTTTAGCAGTTTTGTATACAATGGCCAAAAATAATCTCTAATTAAGGCTCAAATGAACCAAATAGAAGTTCAAATACTTTGAATATAGCCATAATATATGATTCCCTCCTAGATATAGACAGCCAAATCCAATTACAAATAGAATCACTTCATGCTCAATTGCAACAATTGTGGGATCAAAGGTATAAGAGCCAAAATAGATTCTACCCACTAAGGGAAGTAGCAAGTTTAAGTCTAGCACATATCATGGGAGTTTTCTAGGAAGCACAATAATTAGCACAAAAGATATAAGTTCCCCAAATACATTCAAAGGCAAAGAAGCTACTATTGTAGATCCAAGTTCAGACCCAACAACTACACTTAACCAAAACATAATGGGAGTACTTTTTCTAAACTCGAGGAGACATATGAGGATATTCTTCTAGCAGAGAAGCGTTGACTTGAGGAAAAGTCAAAATTTTGAAAGGGGGGATGATGTTGGAAGGAAAGACCAGTAGTTTAAACATCAAGAAAATCTTACTGCATCTTTCTATAAAGAACTTGAGGACCATGAGATTGAAAAGATACCATCTAGAGTAGGGGTCAAATAGATGGGTCACATCCCATCCCATAGATATATGTATAGGAAAATATATGAATAACAGAGGGAGGATATGTGTGTAAAATCATATTTATGAAATAATATGCAAGAAGATATATATATAAGAATGTATGTATAAAATAATATATGTAAGAAGAAGAGAAATATGTACATAGTATAGAGGAAGATACATGAATATAATCTATTGATATGATTAATATAATGATTACCGAAATTCTATATGCATGATGTTATCTAGAATTTTATAAATATATAATTGATTAATTAATCCTCTATCTAATTCTAACCATTAATGCCTTTATATTATTGAATATGGGGTATGAACTACAAAACTCAAAAAGTACTTGGGGCTCAGAACTCAGGTCAGTTTCTCCCCAATTTTCTTTCTCACAAGACTAATTAGGACAATAGCCTATTTAATGACTTTCTTGATTTCCATAAATGAATTTGATGTCTCACCATCCCAATCAATAAATTTAATTCTTCCTAAGCATTTTAGAAATGACCTTTATCTTTTCTATAAATTTTGAAATAATTCTTCTAACAAAATTAATTTATAAGTAGGAGGTATTTTCCACAGCATGTCAAATTGTGGTATTGCTATCAGGATTCAACCATGAAGTTTTATGAGTCAAAATCCCTGTTGAATCCTACTAGCAATATCATAAAATTAATTTAGAATTATCCTAATAGCAATATCACAAAATTAATTTAGCCAAAGAAATATTACATACCTTTGACAATTTATGATTGAGAAATATTATCAATAGTAGCTATCCTTTTAGGGACAATGCTTACCCATAGAATATGTCCTAAGAGAACTTTCACTCTTGAACAAAAAATACACATTTCATGGGTTTTAGTGACATGTCATATTGTAGAGACCTTTTTAATATATTATTCATAATGTAGAGCTTCTTCTTTCCAAAAATTAGTTTAATCACCTTGATATATTTCTATTATTTCATCTATTATTCCAATAAAATATACATCCACGAGTCTTTAAAAATTATGTCCTATATTGTAATCCAAAATAATTTCTAACATAGAAATATCTACCACAAGGATTTGAAAATGTAGCCTTCTATTATTTTGAATCCTTAATCTTTCCATCCATCATGGAGAGAAAACTACACCCTATAACCTTTTGTAGCATATTGTGTGAGGGGGAAAACCATTAGATGCAAACAAGATTGAATGCAATTGAAATCAGAATCTAATCTAAGATCAAGAACATAAATCTAAGATCTAATCCTACACTTATGAAATAAAACTAAGCTATTGAAAACATATTAAGAAATCCTATGATTACCGAATTGAATTCAAAATGAAATTAAACTGTTACCATCCTATATTAGAGTGTATTCGCCTGATGTTGGATTACTCGTATCACTGCAAAGCCTCCATAGTTCATGTGAAAAATCTTGAAAAATGATGTTAATGTTGGTTGATCAAAGAAATGTTGAAGCTCTAATGGTTGTTATGAATGTCGGCAGTACTTCGGTGTGCAAATGATGTTGGCTCTTCGATCCTTTTTTGTGAGGAAAGAGGTTTGTTATATAGAAAATAAGATTTGAAATGGACGATCATAATTCAACAATGTTGGATCAAGATCAATGGTCAAAAGATGTTGACAGGAAATATACATGAATAAATTGTACAAAGTAGATTGTACAAGTTATGTGATTGAGGAATAGATTTTCTAGTCAGGATTTAGATTAATCAGTCAAGGTTTAGATTCATCAGCCGGGATTTTGATGGCTTAGTTTAGGAAATAGATTGATTAGTTGGAAAATTAGATGGTTCAGTCAACAATCATAATTTTCTCAATCAGAAAGTGGGTGAGGAAATATGAATTAATTGATTTAATTAATTCATTCATTTTTGGAGTTGAACATGCAAATAAAGTTTGACTTTTCGAAACAAAGTTACATTAGTTTGATTTGATTTTTGATAAATGATTTGAATATTTTTTATTTAATTATTCAAATTTTAGAGGGAAAGTGTCATAATTAAATTATTATGATTTAATAATTCAATTAACTTTGGGGGAATAAGGTGTTTTAGTGACGTAAAATAATATTTGGTGTTATTTAACTAATGAAGATAAAATAAAGTGAGATTAGGACTTCATTAAATAAATGTAATTTATATAATTAGTTGAAATGAAGAAACATGAATTAATTAAATAATGTCATTTTATTTAATTAATAGAAGAAATAGGGTTTTCAAGACTTTAATAAATAAATGGAATTTATTTAATTTTTCAAAAATGATGAAAAAGTGAATTAATTAAATAATGTTGTATTATTCAATTAATAGATGAAATTAGGGTTTTAGATGTTTTCATGTTTTGGGATGTTTCAGGACGTTGCGAGATGTTGTGGGATGTTGCGGGATGTTGTGGGATGTTGTGGGATGTTTCTGAGATGTTGCGAGACATTTTTGAGATGTTGTGAGATGTTGTGAGATGTTGTGGGATGTTGCGGGATGTTGTTCGATGATGTTTGATGTTGTTTTAGGTTGTGTGATAGGTATCCGGTCAATTTTACATGTCTACATTTCCCCCCTCTTTGATACAAAGTATTGGTTGCTTTGTTTCAAATATTTTGTTTTTAAGATAAAGTTTTTTGAAAAAAACTTATGCCCTTCCATGCCCCAGCGTTCAGTGGAATGATGGTAGGACTCTGCGTTGCCCCCTCAAGAAGTTGGCTGAAAATTTTGAGTTTGAGGTCCAGCTCACGACCCTATTCTATTTTACTTTCGATGTGTTTAGGATGAATAATTAGGTCGATAGGTCCTTTGTTTCTCATTTTAATGTTTATGGGAGCTTCTAGTTTGGAAGTAGGAAGGTTCCCTAATTAAAAATTAGGGTTTCCTAGGTGAAATTAGGGTTTCTTGAGGGTTAATATAGGAAATTAGGCTTCTAATTGGCCCATTTGTGCTTTGACCCTATAACTAATTCTTGTCTTTGGATTTCCCATTCTGTCAGTTGTCGAGGAGCAATGTTGGGGATTCAAGGAGCCCCACATCGTTTTGACCTAGTTTGGGAGTTTGGATGGGTAGGCGTTGGTGGCTAGGTATGTACCTTGTTGCTTCTCTTTTTCATCTTGTTATGTTCTCATATTGCATGTATAAATTTTCTTGATTCAATAGCAAACTTCTAGTGATTTTAGAGCATCTACATCATTTTTATTGCATTTTATAGGTCAGAAGCTTGCACTTGACCTTAAAACCCTCGCCCGTGCTATAAAACCTCACCTTTGACATAAAACCTTGTATTTGTTTCATGCACTTTCTCTAAAAGCTCGCTTGTGCTCTAAAACCATGCATTTGATTGTTGTTTTACCTATTTCCTCACACTTTCAAAAGAGCCTCACACTTTCTCTAAAACCTTGCATCTGATATTCTCACTCTTTCTTTAAAACCTCGTACATGACATAAAGCCTTGCTTTTGTTTGTTGTTTTCTGAGCATCTGCTCTAAACCCTTGCATTTTCCTTAAACTCTTGCATTTTTCTTTAGAATTTTCTTTGAACTTGTGCACTTGCTCTGAATCCTTGCATTTTCTCTTATTTCATTTATATTTGACATAGATCCTTGTATTTGCAAGCAACATTTTCTCTTAACCTATGCAGTTAACTTAAACCCTTGCATTTGATTTTGTTTCATTTAAACCCTACTAGTATTTTTTTATTTGTCATCCTAAGTGTCATTTGTCATTTTGTGTTTCTTTACATGTTTAGAGTGAAACCCTAACATCATGGGTAAAATTGATTGTAGGTGGTCCTCAAACCACCGCAATCAAGGGAGAGATGACCTACGAACCTATTTGATCTGATTGCCCATTTCAATATTCTAGAGCAAGACTTTTTGGATGCAATTGGACTTCATTATATTTGTTACATGCCTCCCATCTAGACTCACACAGTGATGATGACCACGCTCATGGAGTGGTGGCATTATGAAATGTCCTCATTTCATTTTCCTACAAGAGAGGTGATTGTTACCCTCGAGGATGTGTGGAGGATGCTATGCCTTCCTATTCACAGCGGGCTTGTTACATATCATGTTTGATGCAATACCCATGCCATGCGGCATGTGTTAGGTGTTAGACACTTGGAGGTGCACTAGTCAGAGATTGATCTGTCTAAGTTTTCTGGTAGTCCAGACCTTGTTTCACTCATCCTATGTGGTTTAGTTTCAAGACTAGTTGTTCCTAATAGGAGAGGTTGGTAGTTTCCTATGGGTTAGGGTGTATGCATTGAGAGTATGTTTGAGCATGTGGTGAGGTATGCTTGGGTTCCATGTCTTCCCGTCCACCTTTACAGAGATATGCATGAGGTTGTATATCGGGGCAAGAAATCTATTTCTGCATGTGTTTCTCTTTTGCATATTTAGGTGTGGGAGCACATTACAATTGCTCATCTTGATGGGATACAAGATCATTCTCTTGATGATTTGTACTCATATATTTATGGAGATTTCATGCACTACACCTTTCCCAAGGATCTTCCCTATTAGCATCGTGTTTTTGATGAGATGCTAGGTTTTGTGTGGAGACCTTATATGGGTTGTGAGGCATGGCCGGAGGATCCAAAGAATCTTGTTTACTGTCAACAAACCCAATGGTTGATTGGTCATTCTTATTTTTTTCTAGAACATTACTTATTGGAAAGAGTATGTTGTTAGTTTGGAGAGAGACAGGGTCGGGTTCTTGATGCTTATGAGGCTCAGTTCAATTAGACCACTAGGGAGGTCCGTGTATGGGGTCTCCATGTAGATATAGATATTGTTGTTTCTCAGTTCAGAGCACTTTCCTCAGTTGGTTGGGGTTGGCCAATTGGCTTAGTAGATCTAGGTACTACTCTTGATTATGATTAGTGGTGGGCACGACACAGGCCATTGAGGCTCACTGATCTTGGGGGTGATCCCAATTTGTGTAGAGAAAGTATTATAGGTCATCGCATGGAGCAACAATGCATTGAGGTACTTATGAAGCAGTTGGATAGGGCCTGACATGATGGGGCATAGGGTGGTTAGGATGATCACATGCCTCAGGCATAGGGTCATGGATAGGTTTTGGTTCCTCCTCCACCACCTAGGGATGGAAATATACTATTAGCCTAGATGACTATTACTAGAGATGCAAAGATAGTGCAGTGATAGGCCACAAAGGCTTAGGTAGACATTTTGAGGGTCAAGCGGGATAGTGAGAGGGGTCAATGGAATGTTGTAGAGGCTCAAGTATAGCTTCTTATGGTGGAGAGAGATACTCTCAGGGTCAAGTGTGACAATATGTGAGCTGAGCAAGATTGATTTCTACAAATTTCTACATACTATCAGACTTTGTATGATGCTATTGTTCCTAGGGATACTCGGTGTCCACGATTTGGAGAGCCTAATGTTGCGGGTGATGGTGGTGATGATAGGTTTTTATAGGGTTCTATTCTTCCTATTGAGAAGTATTACTTTTTGTACTTGATATTCATGGTGTTCATTGCTCAGAGACATATTGCAGACATGATTTTTGTATACATATTCATTGGCCTAGTTGAGGCCTCGTGTATATATATGTGTGTGTGTGTGTATGTATCATTTTTGTATTATCCTATCACACTTATTTCACTAATGATGATGTACTATGAAATTTTCCCTTTTTTTATGATGATATATATGAAATACACCCTCTTCGATTTAGCTTCATTTTATGCTTCATGGATGATCACGTATGATGATGTATTTTTATGTATGTTTTTGATGTATGCATATGATATGGATGGATGAATCATAATTTGGTTCATATGATTTTTATTATGTATGATCGATATACTGTTGTGAGATATATTATTTATGTGATGATATGGATGTATGCCCCATACATGATACATGATGTTTTTATTGGTTTATTATCATCATGATGTGTATTGATGCATTGTGGATGCATGATGGATATGGTACTAATGATATTGTTATGCAGGATGGATGTTAATTAGAAGAAATATTGATAATGGATAGAAATATGATGTTTTTAGTAGTTGATGAGTTTCTTTCTCTTTGCTTTAGAGACTTTGTAGATTTGAACAATCTTGTTTGATGGAGTAAATAGATATGATGCACCAGGGTATTAATGGTTGATGTAAACTTTTACCTATTGCATGGACCTTGATTCTACAAACAAAGAGTATTTTTGCTCATACCAGGCATATAGAAACTTTGTTTAAAGTATATATTAAGGTTGTGCTAAAAAAAATTTAGACTAATCACATAGGGAGGTATAGAGCACCTAACATCCAACTACTTCACAAATTATTTCAAAATAACTTTCATATACTCAATAATGCAAGTATCCACCATGGTAGTTTTACAAAAATATCGTACAAACAACAAATTGAAATGATGCTCAATTGCCACCATTCCTTCTTCTCTAAATCCTTATGGACATCCTCAAGAGATCCTAAGAATGAGTCAATAAAATAAATCATAAAAATAAGACTACAAAAAGATAAAAACAAAGTTGCAGTATCACTTGCCATATCTATTTGAGGTTTCAGGACTATTATCCATTGTTGATTATGTCTATCATAAAAATGGATCTATTAAGGCATATCTTAGGATGTTGTTGGTGAATTTTCAAAAATATAGGTAGTTGATATTTTGCTTTGTTTTAGTTTGTTTTGTGATCAAATCTTTGAGATCGTATGCTTGAAGGTTCTAGCTTTTGATGTTTTTCTTTGTTTGCTTGTTTGTTTTGTCAAAGAGTGATTGTGGTGATTTGTTTATTATGGATGAACAATTGATTGCATCTTTTGATGATGGGATGGGTCTTTTTGATTTTCTAAGTTTTATGATGTTTTTTTTGTTGTTTTCATGGGACTAACCTAGGGCCTTGAGGGCTCATCAAAGATAATCCTTTCCTACGTTGTACATGCAGAGGCTCATAGTTCGCTTGGTTTTAATGTTTTTGACATTTTTTGTTTTGTGAATGTTTTTTGGATTTTGTATATTTTGACTAAGTTGAAATAAAGCATGATGGAAACCTAAGGGGACTGGCCTAGGGTCTCAAGGACTATTAAGCCTTTCCTACGTTGTACATACAAAGACCACGTAGTTTGATTGTTTGACTCAAAGCATAAAATTGTTTTTGGATAAAAACATTTGATAGTCTGGATTGATGTTCCACTAATGTTTCTAGAGGATATGTTGTGGGAAATCTAATTGAACTATCTATGAGGTTCAAGAAAATGTTGATATCTTAGATTATTTGAGTGAAGGAATGACCCAATGATGTTGTTTTGTTTTTCAAAAAAAAAATTGAGTTTTTTTGTTTTATGACCATGATAGGATGTTCAAAGATCTAATCTGCAACCAACTTCGGGAAGTTTCCTCTAGTTGGAGACAAGATGACTTTCCTCAATTAGTAACAAGCCATGGTTGGATACATGTTTTATGAAATGGATGGGTGGATGTTATGAAAAGTACCGATAGATAATTATGTGAGTCTTATTTCAACATAGTGCTTGGTTGCTAGGTTTTCACTATGGTACCTATTCTAGAAGCGCCACAAAGTGGTTTTCACTTCAAGAATGTTTTATTTCTCTTTATTATTTTCTTTGCTTTTTGCTTTCTTTTGTATTTTTATCTTTTTTCCACTTGTTTTTAGATTTTTACCCTTTTTCTTGGGGTGTAAGATGTTGGAAACCTGGATTTATATTTCACTTCTTTTTTCTCGAGGATATGTTGCAGAAAATCTTACTTGAACTAGTTGTGGGCTTCAAGCAATTGTTGATATCTTAGAATTTTTGAGTGAAGGAATAATCCACGTTTGTGGTATCTTTGAAGGTTACCTTGGTAGTGTGTTGGTAGTACACCTTGTTATTCGAAAAAAATGGGAAGGGTACCCTGTGGCACACCTTTTTTGTTGGAATGAATTTTTTTGAAGGTTACCCTAGTGGTACATTGGTAGTATACCTTGTTGGTGGGATGAACTATTTTGAAAGTTATTTTGATAGTGCGTTGGTGGGTATACCTTGTTGTTGGGATGAGTTGTTTCGAAGGTTACCCTAATAGCATGTTGGAGGTATACCTTGTTGTTGGGATAATGTCTAGATCACACCATGAATTTAGAAGACATAGATCAAGATTTATTCTAAAGCAAGATGTAAGTACTTGCCCCTAGTGTCTAGCAATGTAGGTAATGGGTTATCTTGTGATAGGATAACATGTTTAGATAGAGTATGCACCTTTTGGAAAATGCCTCATGGCTTAGATAATGTTGGATAGGATAGGGTCAATGATAGTGATCCATGTCAAGATGTGTTCTCCATAAGCAAGTGTAAAGTGTACACCACAAATTTGTCAATCTATTAAGATACAATGGATTTGGTTTTGAAATGGATTGGGTTTATTAGGGATAGGTTGAGATGCTTCCTCCCGAAATGGTGCATGTAGATTCTTGATTCTACACATGACACTTGTTTTCTAGGGTTTCACTATGGTACTTGTCCAAAGCGCCACCATAGTGGTTTTCACTGGAGCACGATTTTTCTCTTGACTATTTTCTTGATTTTTTTATTTTTTTTATGATTTTTGATGTCACACAAGATGCTTGTTTACCAAGTTTTCATCATGGTGACATTTTTTTTGCTCATGTTGAACCACTAGGTGGTGCTGATGTAGACGTTGTTGGTGTTAATATGGTTTTTGTTGCTGTCATGACGTGCCAATGATATCCTGCTTGGAGGAGTTGTGTTGCTAGGATGCGAGCACTTGAGCATAACCCATGATAATTATTGTCTTCTTTGTCAATACCAGAGTTAACCTTACCTTGATGTGCATATCATGATAGAGTGCCCTTAGAATCCTTATGATAAAGAGTTGCTTCCAACACATGGTCAATGTGAGATTTTGATATTATGGATGGTGAAAGGCATTGAGGTAAAAGAGATTCAAATGGATTGGTTGACAGTTTGGAATTTTTGACTCTCCAAACTTGGGTTGATGAGAAATGATGGGTGGATATGGAGATTCGATTGGGACCAACATCTTGATATACCTTGTAGGTCACTCTTGAATCTTTCTTTTGCATTATTGGACTTTTTTGATGGATGAACTTCCCTTTTTGATTTTCCCCCATAGTTTCTTTGACTAATGGAGTTTGATAGGGATGATTTTATTTCTTTTTCTTTTCTATCCATTTGAATCTTTCTTGTCCATTTTCTTTTGTTGATTATTTTTCTTCAATGACTTTTTTTGTTCTTGGGTATATATTTTTATCTTGTTATTCTCCCCAATCAGAGGGTTGAAATATGTGTGGAGGGTGATTCATGACATGGCTATTTGTAGCATTGGTAGCAATTTCCTCATAATAAATCTTCATGTTCTCTATGTTGATGCTTGCATTAGATAAATTTACCCCCAGTATTATAGAGGTATCCCTGATATGTTTAGATCCAAGACTTTGATGCTTAGGAGTGCCAATAATTTGTACTGGTTCTAGGATACCCTATTCATGTAGGCCTATTCCTCTGCCTTGATAATGAATCCATTGAGAAATTTTATTTGCAATAAGATATGTCTTACCCTAGAAACAAGGTGCTAATCCTTCTCTTCTCTATTATGGATCTTCAAATGTGATAGCTTCTTCACTGATAGGATCCTTCAGATGTGGGATAACTTCTTGATTGATATCTTTTTCTTGATCCTATGAAATATCAAATTTTGATAGCCCTTCAAAATATATTGGTGTTTTTGATTTACCATCCATGTAAAAGTCTTCTTCATGATTCATTTTTTATATGTCTTCATAGGATGTTTCTGATTCACAACTTATTTATAAGTCTTCTGTATGATTCATTTCTTATATGTCTCTAGTATAGGAGGTTTTTGATACACAACTTATGTATAAGTCTTCTTCATGATCCCTTTCTAATGTCTCTAGCTTCTACTATGTCTTGATCTTGTGTACAGATGTTAAGAGTAGGAGACTCTTGTTCCTCAGTAATGATTTCAAGATTATGAGACTCTTGTCTTCGATGAATATCATCTACATTTCCATTAGGAGTAAGCATCTCATGGGTAGATTTATGTGTGCTTGGTATATGGATTAATTCATTTTTGGAAAACATGGGATGTCTTGGAAGATATCTATCAAGTCATTATAACGTTTTGATGATAGGGATTCTTGATCTTGAATTTGTGTGGTGTCATATTTGATATGCTTTGGATCACATTCTTGACATGGATAGATTTCAAAGAAGGGATTTATTGTAAAGGATCCTTGGCTTTCCACAAAATGTGGTCATATGGGTGATAGCTCTTGGCTTAGATTTTTTGCATCAGATATAAGTGCGGGATTAAGAGTCTTTTGATCATCAATATGTACTACCTTGAGGTTGGATGATGTCAATATATCTTGTACTAGATCAATGCTAGAATTGGGTGACTGAGTTTGATCATGATTTGGATTAAATTCATGATGTATGTCCTCTTGCTCACTAGAGGATGTCAATATATCATCACTATGATCAATCATAGATAGTTCTTGATCATTTTTTTCAAATTTTGAGGTTGAGACATTTTCATTGTTGTCATTGGTAGATGAACCTTGAATGTCATCTTCAATAGCTATTTCTCCTTGATCAATAAGGTCTTGGATGATATTTTGGAGTGTTGTGCATTTGTTCATTCTGTGACCCTTAATTTTGTGGAACTCACATTGTTTGTACTGGTTATACCAAGGGAGTTTAAAGCTTGGTTCACCATAAGTTGGACTATCGTTGATTTTGATAAGTTCTTGTTGTACTAGTTTGTGCATGATTACCTCTAAAGTCTCTCCCAAAGGGGTGAATTTCCTTCTTGGTTGGTAATATTTCCTCTGTGGCTTTTCTTGATTGTTTTTCTCTTAATTTTTTGGAACTCCTTGATACTATGTTTGAGGTACATCTTGATGTTTTGGAACTCATTGATACTGTGAATGAGGTACACCTTGGTGTTGCAAAACTTCTTGATAATGTTGTTGGAAGTGTTGTTGATGTGGATATTGAGGTGTTTGTGGATATGTAATCATCTGACCTATAATTCAGTGATACATCGTATTTCAATCTCTTTTAATTTCCTCAATCTTTTCATAAATTTTATTTAGGGAAATTTGATGTTTTGGACTTATTCCTTGATGGGGATTTTGAAACCCATGATGTTTTTGCTCTGCTTGATGTTGTGACCCTTGATAAGAGTGATTTGGGTAATAGATTGACATGTTTTTGGGATGTTTTGATACTCAATACCCTATCATAAGGTCACTCGGTTTATATCCTCATGAGCCACTTCCATCTTTCATGGTATTTGTTGGTGGGATGTTGGTGTTGTTCTTGCTTGATTCCATGTTTTCCTGTGTTGTGATCTTGTAGTTTTCATAAACAATTGCCAAGCTCTTGTGACCATTTTCATGACTTCTAGTCTCTAGAAAAGATTTGGCCTATTGGTGCAAAATGTAGATAGAAATGTTCTAGTTGATTGGATCTAAGGGTGGTCCCCTCCTTGAAAAGCATGCATAGAAATGGTATAGTGTATTTTCATGGATGTGATATCTTCTCAAGATGTACCCTTTGGCAAAAAAAATTGTAGGGTGGCTCTTTGGAAGGTGAAGTATGGATTTTTACTTAAGGATTTTGCTTTTTCCGGACCTAAGGATCTTTTTCTTGCCAAAAATAATGGGGGATTTATATCTATTACCATGTAGGTGGTGGTAACATGGGTCTTTTTTTTGCTATGTCTTCTTTCTCTTCCTCTTCATCTAAGATTTGTACCACATTTCTCCATTGGTTGGGTGTTTCATTCTTCTCAAATATGAAGGTTCTTAAACTACTAATGATATCAATTTGTTCCCCTTCAATGTGTGTGCAACTAGGTTGGAGGATTGGTGCTTCAAGGTCAGATTGTTGAGCTGGAGAAATCAGTCACCAGACAGACATAAAGTGTAATGGTGTATTGAGATGGTTTCTATGAAGCTCAAGACCCTAGGGTTTGAGTGCTATTTTGGAATGGTGCTACTTTTCATAAATCAAAATGTTGAAGGACTAGGGTCGATAATTCACTTCCTTGTCTAGAGGATATGTTGCGAAAAAGCTTACTTGAACTATCTGTGAGTCCCAAGTAACTATTGATATCATAGATGTCTGAGTGAAGGAATGATACCAACGGTTTGTTTGATTTTGATTTCTAACAAGTAGGATGGAAATAATGGATGAGGGACTATGTGACTTATCTTTTTTTCCAATTTGTTTTGTTTGAACAAGGATCCTATAAACAACTTCAGGTTTTTTTTCCCAATTTTTAGCAGAATAAAGAAATAGCATTAGTTTTTGAGAAAATGCACAAGACTATGAGAAAAAGCGGTTGGATTTATCAAGTGCAGCCAAAAATGTGCCAAGTGCTTAGGTTTCAGAGAAGCAAGTGTGAGCTAGAATGGAAAGTGCAACTATTGTGTTTTACTATCAAATGTAATGCTTACTCAAGAAAAAGTGAGTTTCTTTATGAAAATGCAAGTATCTTGGAAGCAAGTGCACTAGTTTCTCAAAAGAAAAAGCAAGGAAATAAAAGAAAGTGTGTGGGTCCCATAGCAAGTGCTTAGTTTTTATCAAATGCAACTGATTTTCATCAGTGAAGTTTTTGAAATAGGGAGAAAATATAATAGAATTTTGGCAACTACTCAGAAAATGTGATAAATGCTCCAAAATTTTGTGCAAAGGTAGTCTATGTGTGTTTTTTTTCTAGTTTAAACAATCTTTCTCCATATTTTTGCAAGTTTAAGTTGGTTTCTTCCTCTATTTCTCTATGTTTGGAGTATGGCAAGTGATACAACACTTGGACTGACTCAAAAGGCATGGACTCATGTAACCTTCATGTCTATAGCTTAAGTTGTGAAATCATGACACCCAAGCCATTGTTCCCAAATGTTTACTTTGATCAATGTAACTTGACATAAAAGCCTAACTATTCAAAAAAATTTAAGGAAAATACTTTCAAGGAGTGCAAATATAAGGCTTCTCTAAAGAGAATACACTAAGTCAAAGGGTTTGTGGTTTAACCATCATGTTCAGTGTTTGTTTAGATGTGTTATTTTTTTAGATCAAGCACAGAGTTTGATGTCAAATTGTTTTGAATGTATCTAGAAATTTCAACATGAACAAGCAATTACAACCCTAGTGGATAGAAACCATTCTTTTAGGTAGTCTTGCCTCATGCTCCGAAGACATGGTTTTACATGAAACTTATGGCACGGGCCTATAGTCAGACTTGGCAAGTAACTTCTCAGAAGTAAATTCCAATGCACCACTTTCAAAGAATGTTTTTGGATAAAGGGGTAGCTTCTAAAACAATTTGGCTCTTAATAATGTTCTAGGGATATTATTTTTGGGCCACTATAAATGCAGATTTTTGCTTCAATTATGAAGCCTCCCAACCCTTGCAAGTTTTTACGCATCACAAGGATATTGAGGGAGAATACATCAGCATAGGCTAGTACAACCCAGTGGGATGATGAACTTTTCTCACACCCACAACTTATTTATATAGCGGTCCAGAATGAAAGTACCACTTGGGTCACCTAGATGAGTTCTTTAGCACAAGATGTTTCTCAATAGGAAGTCTCTCTAAAAAGGTATTCTTGAAAAGGATGTGAAGCTCAAGATTTTTTTGTTCACCCAAGATTTCCAAAAGGTTCAAGGGGAGAAGACAACCATCTATCTTGCCAAACATTGAATGCACATCAAACCTTTCATAGCAGTTTGATTCTTTTTAAGCACCTCGAGTGGTGCTATCTCTACAAATATGTGAATAAAACAAAAAAAAATTTCTTTTTAATTGGAACAATATTAAGTATTCTGGATATCAATCACTTAAGATAGAAATGGTGTAATACAAAAAGAATAATTTGTTCTTTTTTGAAGCACAAATCTGAGTGTTTCTAAGAAATAAATCCTGGTCTTTCACTTGGTCAAAAAAAGCAAAAAAAATGAGTGTGTGTCAACAAAAAGAAATAGTTTTGTGTTTATTCTTTTAATGCACCAAAATCAAAATTCCTAATTATGAAAACTCAGAAAGTTTTTTTTAGAGCACCTTAATTGAAATGTTTTGTTCTTTTTAAAACACCAAATGACCATTCCTAACTTAGAAAAACGTTGAAATGGTTTATTTTAAGAGCACCAAAATGAAAGATTCATTTGTGTTGTTCTTTTTAAAGCACCAAATAAAAGTTCCTATTTTAAGAAAGCTTGAAATGATTCATTTGAAAAGCACCAAAACAAAGTGTTCATTTGTCTTGTTCTTTAAAAAAATGCCAAATGATGATTCCTACCTTAAGAAAGCTTGAAATAGTTAATTTTAAGAGCACTAAAACAAAAAAAAATTATTCTTTTTATGCACCAAAATAAATAATCCTAACTTATGAAAACTTGGTAGATATGGAATGCTTTGACCATTCGTCTTCCCTACAAAAAAAAACAAGTTACTGTCTTTCAAACCCTACATACAAACATGTTAGAACCTATTACACATTCAAAAATAGGCATATGTTAACAAAAAATAAATTATAAAAGTGTAGATCTCGTGCACAGGTCTGTCAAAGAAAATGCTAAGGAATCACAGTCAAATGTGCCCCTATCATAATCAAATGCTCAATTTTTAGAACAAGTGTGCCACTGTCATCAATCAAATGCTCAATTTTTAGAGCAAGTACACCCCTGTCAGAATCAAATTCTTAAAAAAAAATCAAATACATAGTTCTTAGTGTCAAATGCGTGGTTTTCTTGACAGGAAATTGTGAAATTTTCTAGGATAATACATGAAAACTTCTTCAAATACAATTTTGGAACCTACAACTTCAAAAATGGCTCATACAAATGTTAGTGTAAGGGACAAGGGTCCCACCGGGCATGCCAAAATGTGTGAGGGTAAAAACCGTTAGATGCAAACAAGATTGAATGCAATTGAAATCATAATCTAATCTAAGATCAAGAACATAAATCTAAGATCTAATCCTACACTTAAAAAATGAACTAAGCTATTGAAAACATATTAAGAAATCATGTGATTACTAAATTGAGTTTAAAATGAAAGCTAAGTGTTACCAGCCAATATCAAAGTGTATTCACCTAATGTTGGATTGCTCCTATCACTGCGAAGCCTCCATAGTTCATGTGCAAAAGCTTGAAGAATGATGTTAGTGTTGGTTGATAAAAGAAATGTTGACGCTCTAATGGTGGTTATGAATGTCAGTAGTACTTCATTGTGCAAAAGATGTTGGCTCTTCGATCCTTTTTTGTGAGTAAAGAGGTTTTTTATATAGAAAATGGATTTGAAATGGACGATCAGGATTCAACAATGTTGGATCAAGATCAATGGTCAAAAGGTGTTGAGAGGAAATAGACATGAATAAATTGTGCAAAGTAGATTGCACAATTTGTGTGATTGAGGAATAGATTCTCTAGTCAAGATTTAGATTGATCAGTCAGGGTTTATATTGATTAGTCAATATTTTGATGGCTTAGTTTAGGAAATAGATTGATTAGTTAGCAAATTAGATGGCTCAGTCAAAAATCATAATTTTCTCAATCGAAAAGTGGGTGAGGAAATATGAATTATTTATTTAATTAATTCATTCATTTTTGGACTTGAATTTGCAAATCAAGTCTCACTTTTGCAAACAAAGTTACATTAGTTTGATTTGATTTTTGATAAATGATTTGAATAGTTTTGATTTAATTATTTAAATTTTGGAGGGAAAGTGTCGTAACTAAATTATTATGATTTAATAATTCAATTTACTTTAGGGGAATAAGGTGTTTTAGCAATGTAATTAAATGTTTGGTGTTATTTAACTAGTCAAGATGAAATAAAGTGAGATTGGGAATTCATTAAATAAATGTAATTTATTTAATTGGTTGAAATGAAGAAACATGAATTAATCAAATAATGTCATTTTATTTAATTAATAGCAAAAATAGGGTTTTCAAGACTTTATTAAATAAATGGAATTCATTTAAAAAAAATTTAATGATGAAAAAGTGAATTAATTAAATAATGAACTATAGTATTCAATTAATAGAGGAAATTAGGGTTTGTGATGTTCTTGTGATGTTGTGATGTTTTGGGATGTTGTGGGATGTTGTAAGATGTTGTGGGATGTTGTGGGACATTAGAGGATGTTTTTGAGATGTTGTGAGATATTTTTGAGATGTTGTGGGATGTTGTTCAATACTATTCGATGTTGTTTTAGGGTGTGTGATAGGTTTTAGGTCAATTTTACATGTCTACACATATATTCCGTACTAGGTAGTGGATAATTTTCTTTAAGGGAAGAAAAGTTCAAATTATTGAAATTTGTACACCATCTTATGTCTACAGTTTTCTTCCTAACCAAGTAGAGGTTTGACACCCATGTATATTGTTTGATTAAATTTATGATAACCCTATCTCTAATCTTAGTTAATTATTATTGCATCTTTGGGGTTCAAGTAGTATTCATGGGTTTTTAATTTTATTGGAAAGATTTGGCATCTAGCTTCAAAGGTATCTCATGTTGGAACAAATCCTCTCTATAGATTTTAGATAATCATAAGACCATAAAAATAATTTTCTATACTATATAAGTAGATCAGCGATATTTTTGATGTTAGGTTTTAATATTTTACTAATGTAAACATGCATATGGGATAATTCAATCCCAAAGTTTATCTCTTTAGTACATATTTTTGTTTTTGCATGATCTCTTTATTTTACTTGGCAAACCCATGAAATGATATTTCTAATGCAACAAATTTCCTTTGTAATGTGTTGGTTTTCAACAGGATAAACTCATTCTCATAAATAAATTCCTTCCCATCCACTAATTTTGTCATAGGTTCACAATTAATGAATTGCTCATTAAAATCACCCATATAATTTAGGAAGTCATAAATCTATTGATCATTATTCAAGACCTACCTACATTATCAATGATAATGGACCTTATCAATAGTTAATTATAGTTATATTTAATGGAAAAGTAAAAATCTCATCAAAATAAGTAGCTAAGGTAGTGACTACACTGGCCAACACATTTTCTCCTAGCCATTCCATTCTAAAGGCATTAAAGAGTTCAATGGTATCCAATAGTTTTTTTGTATTTCCTTAATCTCTTGATTTTTCTACATAAATTACTTTAACTTGAGAGACTACTAGATCAAAATATCTAATTAATTATGTAAGGGCTATCCAAGCCCTCAATTACAAACTCTAACAACATAAATGAAACAAAGAAATTATCTGGAATTGTTTCAAAAAATTTGTAAGAAGTTTGATTGATTAACTATTCAAATTTCTAATTTTTACATGAGAATCATTTTCAAATGAAAAATACATCATGTACAACCATTTTATCTATTGAAAATCCTCACAAATCTGATATGGAGGTCTAATACAAATAGAAAATACATCCACAAATCAAAAAACTTCAATCGACCTTCCTTCTGAAGCCTCAAACTCCTACCTGCAATCTTCTACTGAGAACCATTGGCACAATGAACTTCCAATATTTCAAAAAACATTTTTGTTGTATATTACCCCAAAACTTGAAACAACAATGTATTCTCATCTCTCCCCAAGAAAATCTACACCCATCTCCACTCTCCCCAAATTCTAGAAAAAGAAAAAAACTCTACTAAAAATTGTTGTCACCTTTTAATCATGCATCCGCTATCTTCTTCTTGTAACTCCCATCTCCACACCCAACCTAAGAAAAGCCAATAAAAATAATGAAATAAAATATTAATTTTTTAAATGCATGTTCAAACCACTCCTAGGAAGAAAAGCCATGAATAGAAAACAACTAAGATTCTCCACTCTTCATAAATTAATTAATTTTTTTTTTGTTTAATATCATAAAATTATTTCTCAAAACATCATTCAAACCAAACCACATAAAAAATTAAATCTTTTTGGTTGATGCAAGATTGACAACAACCATGGATTTTCCTGAATCACACACCCAAGGTAGATTAAAATGTTTCATGAGTGAAACTCATGAAAATTTGCAAATATCATGCTCATCCTAAATACATATCTCTATGTTATTTGTATAACCATTCTTTCCCACCTTTCCCCACAATGTGATGTCTCTTCCATCTTTCATTCTTCCTCTCTTTCTCCCTCTTTTCACATAATCCAACACCCACCAATATGCACCATGAAATTCTAGAAAATCATAAGCATCCATTTCCTCTTCTTTTAATAATTTAATAAAATTCATTCATTACCTCTTTCTCTATCACTACTGCAACTTTTTCACCATCAAAATAAGTTACACATTATGTTCCTCTTTCTCCATTCCTTCTAAAATATAATTTTTAGTTGCAATATATTTTTCCTCTACATTCACATTAATGTTAGCTAAATAAACAAGATATTTATCCTTCCCAATTTGCAACAAACTATTAGTCATAAAATCTCCATTTGCACCAATCTTTGGATCAAAGAAGAAACCATCAAAAAGCACAAATTTTACTAGCTCATTTTCTTCCTTACTTTCAATTGTAGTACCTTCATTTACCAATGCATTCGTTGCTACAATATTCTCTTCTACACTAATCTTATCATGCTTAAATAAATCAGTAACAATATTTTCATAGAAATTTGATTTTACCTCTTATTTCCCCACTGAAACCTTCACTCTTTTTGTCTTCAATGAAATCAATATCGTTGTAAGTTGTATTATAAAATAATAATCTGCATCCTCATCCTCTTTCATTAATTTTTTAACTCCATTAACCTAGAATTTTCTAATGTCATTACATACCTTTCCTTCTTCTTTATTCAAAGGTTTCAACTTGTGCTTGATTCCATCCTTCATCAAGGAGTATGTGTTAGCATACCCATTGTGCATTTATTTCTTATCAAAATGGCAATTTCTTCCCAATATAAAGTTACAAACATCCATAGACATTATATCAAACAAAAAATCATCATGATAAATGAATAAATCTTCAATATTACCAAGCATTGTTCATTCACCAAAACATTATGGTCATCCTACAACCAAGCAATCTTGTATGGATGTGGGTGTCTTCTCCTTTCCAATTGCAACCTATTCACAATTTATTTAGAAGCAATATTTTTAGTAAGTTACCACCATCAATAATCATATTATATACTTTACCTTCACACTTACATCTTGTTTGGAACAAAATTTTCCTTTGATCCGGTTCTTTTCCCTTGCTCATTAGGACTCTTCTTATAACAAGTGCTTATCCACTTTATGGATCTTCTGAATGTGAATATTTTGCATCTTCTTCATTTAAATTTTTTTCCCTTGCATTATTTTTAGTCCTCCTTTTTGTTCCTTCTTTATTATGAGGACAATCATAAAATCAATGACCCTCTTCTCCATACCTAAAACGGGTTCCTTGAAAGCCTCCTGTTCTAAATCCTTTACTTGATCTTCTCTTCCTCTAAATTTTTTCTTGCAGGACATGTTTGTGTAGTGTAGGAAAATGCATACCCTTGCATTTTCACACTTCTTTGGGCCCACCTTGCTTTATGTATCCTTCTTTATGTCTTAATTGGTCCTATTTTGCATCCACAAGCATAATAACCTACATCTTTTCTGGCTAATCTTGACAATCATCAAAGGGAAAATGATCATTTAATGATTTTGTCTATGTGTCCCTGATTTTTGGATCAACACTAAAACACCACCTAGCCCCCAAAGGTCTTGGGACCCTGATTTTGAATACACCTGAAAAGGTCCCTTTTTGGAGTTTGTTCCTTGAGATTTAAACCTCGAGACTAAGATGCCACCTAGGACGTCCTAGTCCTCGGCTTATTTTTGGGATTTAATTTCAAATTTTGGCAGGATTTATCCCCTTTAATTATTTTTTTTTTATTTTGTCTTGGTGTGATGTAATTTTAGGATATTAAGCATAGATAAGTATAAGTACAAGGTTCATTCACTCATTTTCATAATAAGAAAGATATCTAAGAGCATAATAAACATCCAAGCATTCAAGAGTAGTTCTTCAAGCATTTTGGAGCCATCATCAAGATTCAAGCATCATATCAAATGCTATTCTTGCATCAAGTGTTTTTTTTTGTTAACATTTGTGATGTAGGATTTTGATTTAATCAGGAAATTCAAGCAAGATCTATCAAAGAATTCCATTGATTCAAGATCTACATTCAAGCTAGCCACTTCACACAAGTTTGTAGACCTTACAACAAGGGTTTGGTGAGTTGTAGCATTGAATGTTGTTCATTCATCATTTCCCTTCATTATTCCATTTCATTTCAAGGTTTAATTACCAACAAGGGGTTTGACCAAGGAAAACCCCTATTTACAAACAATCAACAAGTTTTCCATCTCTTGCATGCTTGTGATTGTAGATTTAGGTTGAAGACTTGAGGATAATTTGGAGTGCAAGATTACAAAGTTGCAAAGTGGCATTACAAATTTGTCATCTTCATAGAAACTTGCCGACAAGACAAATCTAGAAGTTTCAGAACTTGATATCTGAGAGGAAGAACAAAGTGCAAACCTTGGAGCTCAGGATCACATTTTAGTTTTTAGAAATCTAGAACATGAATAATACGCCACCTAGGGAATCTTAGTCCTCCCACAGGTATTTTTCAGAGATTCTTTGAGATTCTATTTCGAGATTCGAAGATCCTGCATCTGCCCCAAAAAAATAGCAGCGGGACTAAGACAACAATAAGGGCATCTTTGTCCTCCCTGGCATATTTGGACAACTTGTTTGCATTTCCAGAATCCTCATCACATCTCCAAAATTCCTAGGTACACACATCCTATCTTTTTGTTGCATAATTTCATCATTTTCATCCCTCATTTAGCTTTCATAACTAGGTTTTGTAGGTTAAATTCTTATTTGTCTTTTCCAAGCATTTTCTTGGTGGTGAACCCCTAAAAGCTAAAAGAATCCCCTTCCTAGGTCCTCCTAATTGATAATTGAATCATCTTGTGAGGTTGATAGTCAAACCAATTAGGGTTCTTAGGACATTATTGAATGACCTAGAAAAATAGGTGAACACTTATCACCTCATTTTTATACAGTTCATTTTGGTGAACCTGACCTTTTTGGGCATTCATTTTCTGATTTTGAGTCCATTAAAGTCCTAGATCTAGGTGGCATTCATTCTTGCATTGCATCTTGCATTAGTGAAATTGCATCTAGGTTTTCTTATATTTAGTGAAAGTGCATCTAGGGTTTCTCACATTTTCATTAGTGAAAGTTCATATAGGTTACATTTTTGCTTTCTTGCATCATTTCATTTCATTTAAAAACTGAAAATTGCATTGTTAATCATTCCAATTGCATTTAGAAACAGTGTTATTGCATTGAAAATTGAAAAAAGTGCATTCAACTTTGCATTCAATTGCTTGTTATTAGTTACATTTCCTTACATCCATTTGCATAGTTTTTTGTTTCCAAACATCAAATCCCTGAATAGGCAACCTATGAACATTGTAAATAACTTAGAATTTGTCATTTTTCTGAAAAAAACCTCTGCTAGGACTAAATTGCCCTTCCTAGTGTCTTAGTCCCTCTCCAGGTTTTTGGCTAAGAATCCTATCTGAGTTGTGTGTTGTCTATTCTAGTTCTTGGAACCTCCAAATTCCTTCAGTAGGACCAAGAAACCCTTACTGGAATCTTAGTCCCTATTGAGTTTGAAGCTACAGTTTTTAGGTTTTAAATCTACTTTTATGTGCTTCTATTTGCTGCCGTTGCTTATTTTTTTCAATGAATTGACTTTTTGTTACATGAATTTCACTAAATCTAGTTTAAAGTGCTTAATTTCATGCATTGCTCAATTCCAAACTTGCATTTACAACATTGCATCCTTCATATCATTGCATATTATAATCAGTAAATTACCTTATTTAAAATCTAAAAATTGCATTTATACATTCCATTTTGGGCCTTTACATTGCATTTTGAGTTTACATAGATTACTGTTCAAAAAACTTAGTATCTATCCTTTCCAAATTTGTAAAGAAAAATTTATTCAATTATAGACACCAAAATTATCCTGACTGATATCACACACCTGATCCTGATTTACTAACATCATTTCTTCCTAAACCAATTCTTACTAACCAGTTAATTAAATAATCCTTATTTAATTAATTCATCATAATTCTTCTTTTAATTAAATAAATCATCTTATCTGATTAAATCATTATCCTCTTTGATTAAATAAATCAATTTTATTTAATCCTAATGTTCCTCTTTTAATTAAATAATTCATTTTATTTAGTTAAATCATATTCCCTCTTTTGATTAAATAAATCACCCTTATTTGATTAAACCTAACATCACCCCTTTTAATTAAATAAATCAAACTTTATTTAATTAAATATAATCTCTCAAATTCCTCTCATTTTGATTTAAATAAATCTAAAAATCAAAATCAAAATTAGATCAACTAATCTCCACCTAAATTAATTAAATCCTAATTAACTCTAACTCTATTCCATCAAATCCTCTAGATTTTGCAACTTGCACAAGTAAATCAATTTAATTGATTTATAAAATATCCTATTTTCATTCAAAAAGGCATCTTGTTGGAATATTCTTCCAATTTGAAAACTCCCTCCAAAAGGATTTTTCCTCCAACATGACATTAACTCCTCTTACAAGTCCTTTTTATTGAGCCAAGTGGCATTAACTCCTCTTCCACAAGCAATCTTTCAAATTTCAAATTTCCACTTAATTGCATTTATTTGCACATTCACCAAAATGTGTTCATTCCTCCTCCACTATCATGTTGACAAGTGGCACCTTTCCATTGGCTCATGTTTAGTACCATATTCATCCCATTTTCTCATTTATCCATCATTCTCTCTTATAAATAGAGGGCTTCTCTATTTGTTTTGGATCCACAACTTCATGCAAGGTTATTATCTATGAATTTTTATGCAAGATCATCCATTGTTATCTAAGTCTTAATTGCATTTCATCCATTTTAGCTAGGTTATGGTCAAATTTCATCAAGGAGCTCACAGTCATCAACAAATCTTCATCAAATTACATCAAGGAATTAGGAAAGGGATATTTTCCACATCAAAATAGCACCAATTCCCCCATGGGATAGTGGTTTGAATGTTTAAGAGCAAGATTTGATAGCTTTTTATTGATTATCTTTGTTTTATTTATTCTTCTTGGTGTTTAAATGGATTACATGGGGAATGATTGTTTTAAATGTGTTTGATGACTAACATTGTGTTGTTTGTCTATGTTTGAATAGGTCTAAGGAAACCATTCACATTTTGGCACTAGAAGGAGGGCGAATTTTAAAAAATTAACATATTTTTTTTCAAAAATTTCACTATTTTTTTCAAATTTTTGTGTCTATAGGAAGGAGCAATGCTGCAAAGGTCAAACACTAATTTTATCAGTCCAACATCCCTATATAGTGATGTTGCATCTACTCCAAAGTGTGACGCTCTTGTCATTTTCAACCCAGGCCAACCAGTCAAACTCCAAACAGCAGCGCTGGTTGAAATAGCGACGCATATGTAGTCTCTATTTCTCCATAGAGCGACACTGACTTCACCAAAGCATCATTGAACTACTCCAAATAGCGACACATATGCGTATTGCGATGCTAGATTTGGGTAAAAGGTAGCTTTTCAATTTTTATTTAACATGTGCTTTTTTATTTTCATCTCCTTGAGCTTTTAACCTATTTGTGCCTCTATTTTTTGTAGATTAACCAACTTTTACAGGTTGAAGTGATCAAGAAGTGAAGGAGGAAATAAGGAGAAGTTCTACGATGGAATTATCACATGATTGTAACAAGTGTTTTTAAACACTTTGGGAGCAATTATAATTCCATTTTAAGGACTTTGTTATCTTTAGCTTTTAGGATTCAAATAAGTTTTGTTTGGGTTTTAAAAGGAACAAGCAAAGGGTTAAAAAAGAACCTTATGAACTTACTAGAGTTGGTTTTGGGATTTAAGAATTGAACAAACAAACTTCACATCTCATCTTGGTGCTATTAAAAATAATCCATTATTTCTTTGTGGTTTAAAATGAACATGTGTATTCTTTGTTTTGTAATCTCTTTTAAAAGTTAATATCATTTAAAAGGCGTATGCACTTCTCTCGCGCTTCATAGTGATCTTGAGAATCAAAATTCTTTCGGTGATATTAATTTGTATAAAAGATTGCCTCCACACTTCAATTTGGGAATTTTAAAATTGAACAAACCTTGCTAGTGTGAGTTAAGTATATCGCGTGTGTTCTCTCTTTGTTCACACAAACAAATATTGATCAAACTACGAATGTGTTTTCTTGCTATTGTTTATCTTTAGAGGGCCTTCCTTGGTGGGAAAAAGTACTCACCCCAAGGGAATGACCCAATCGGGAATACACTAAAGCCAAGTAACTTCCACCTGGTATATAAGTGTGGGTACTTGAGGAAAGTTCAATTATAATGAGGATTGTTCTGACAAGAAGGGAAGTAATGGTATCTTGTTGTATGGATGATCCCCCATGAATAGAATGCATATAATAGAACCTTTATTATAGTGAGCCAAATCCCTATCTATTTTTTGGTGCAAGAACAATCATTCTGAAGCCATCCCACGTACTTGTGGTTCAAAGTAGAGATGAAAATTTTGTCATGGGAGATTCATGAGAACTGAAGGTTGGTTGACAAAAAGTGTGTGTCATGGAGTGGAGCCAGTGTAGTCAATCTTCTATTCATCCTCTTTGAATAAGCACAGCTGGATTTATATAAGTGGGAATTCAACAAATATTGTCTCTTTTTATCCTAGGGTTGTGCATCATTTTGAAATCAAAACACTTTGCTTGGATCTAAAAACACTTGAAAACAAACATTCACAAAATCCTCAAAATTTAAAACCCTTTGGGAGGAGCAAATACCTTTGACAAATCAAAGTGTTATTGTTTTCCCTAAGGATTCCATCCTTAGAGGCTTCTAGGAATTTGGATTTACATCTTAATTTTCTCTTACTAAAGTCAACATTAAGAACCTATTGCCTTAATTTCTTTGATTTCCACATAATGGAACTTGTGGAATGAAAATAAATTAGGACATTAGATATTTAGTTTGAAACCAAATCAAGAAATTTTTTGTGGTAAAAAGAATCAATCTAAAAAAGATAATAGAAAATTGAACCTCACATGTGCTTGATCCCATGATTTCCCGAAAATTCAAAGTTCCCAAACCAAGTCATCGCAAGTTCCTTAGTCCAAAAGCTCATGAGGAACGCCTTTCAAGACTTCATGAAGTTAGCGAAAGGTTGGTCTATAATTTTTACAAGAAAGCTTCAAAGAGAAATTCTAATTTGTATGAATTTTATTACAATCAAAATCCAAGTCTTTTTCAAAGGTTTGAATTTCTCACATAGGAAGTACAAGCATGTTCTTCAATATCAAGGTCTTGTAGAAAGGAATTCTATCTAGGTCAAATCTAGGATCAAAATCAACATTCTCATCTATTCCTCAAACATCAAATCAAATCTCATCCCACCAACAACTCTTAGAATCTTGGAAAAATCCTTCATGCTAGACTTTTGGAAAATCCTTTAAAACAAATAAAAAATCATCTTGTTTGACTAAGTATGTGTAGATGAATCCTTCTTCATATGCTTAGTTATATTATCAATCCTTGTGAACAATTTTATCCCTTGATAACATACAACATCTTGGGGTTTATGAGTTCATTATCCAAATCAAATCAAATCAAGAAATCCAAAAATCCAAAAGTCCTAAAGTCTAGTGTCCCTTCAAGATTCTTAAGAGTTTAATCATTCACACCATTCATTATTCATCCATCTCATCACAACCCTTTGATCCTTGAACAAACTTGGTTTTTCTTCTTTGTACCTAAAATTTGATCCTTCTTTTATGATGCAAACTCGATCTCAATACAAGAAGAACATGGAATCCAACAAAGAAACATCTACTTCAAGTGACTTGAGTCAAACCGCACCTGAAATCAATCCCATTGGATCTAGTAATCCCCCACACAATATTCCTCTACTACCACAAGATCCTCAAGAGGAAGTTCAAGTGGAATATGTCACCAATAATGTCTTGGGGATGACTCAATATGAAATCATAGAAATGGTCCAAAATTCTGAAAATCACAAAATTGTCAATGCCATGATGAGACCCAATCCTTCACAATACATGCTAGAATTGGCAAAATAAGGGGCTAAAATCCCTTCGAATTTTGACGTAAACACTATTGTGGAGCAACCTCTTGGGATTACACCACCAGTCTCATTCACATTGTATTTTCAAAGCATCATTCAACCCATTCCCCAATCCACATCATCTCTTGCTCCAACTCAATCAATTGTCAACAATTGAAGTTCATTACTGCATGCTCTTCAAACACATCCCCTTGTGAACAATCAAGACTTGGATATGAACACCATCTTGGGTCAATCTATCCCTCAAGATCTGAAACACCCTTACGTTCCACTCATCTTTCATGACACCAATAATTCATCAACCTTCTTCATGACACCGACATATTCTCTTGGACCACAAGTCTCCCTCCCCATGGTATCAAAAGAGCAAGTGGGTTTATTTGGACAAGGGGGAATCTTTGATCCCTCATCATCACTTTTTCAAGGAAGCATACCACCTATCTCCCCACCACTTCCCCCGCTAATATCAACATCCACACAAATCCTTTGTTTAGGGAAACCTCCTTTACTTATCCAAAATTAGTCAAATCAAATCAATTTGCCAAGCGTACCAAATCCTCCAAGCATACCACCGAAATTGCAGAAATAGGTGGAGCCAATCCAAACATATCAATCCACCCTCACACCATCCACACCACCTCAAAACATGGTCTCCCAAGGACCCAACTCATCCACTATACCATCCACCGCATAACCCATCATCATCATTGAAACACCTCAACAACCACCCCAACAAAGTCTCATCACACCACCTCATACCATTTTAAATCCCCCACCTCTGCCACGAAGTCCAAATGTGGCCAATTAATATAGCATCACTTTGCAAGCAGCTCGACAAGCTTATCAAAGGGCACTCCAACAATTCCAAACCCAACAAGCTGCACAAGACACACAACAAGCACAACATAGCAAGTCGCACAACAAGCTCAATAGGTTGCCCAAGTGCAAGCACAAGAATTGTTGGCACAATAATAGAAACAAGCCCAACAACAAGTGTTGTTCACACAAAAGTAACAGAAAGCCCAACAATAAGAATTGTTGGCGCAAAAACAATGACAAGACCAACAACAAGCTTTGCTGGCACAACAATAGCTACAAGCATACCAGCAAGTGTTGGTTGTGCAACAAACTCCCACTAATGCACCACCTAGTTTGCAAGTCACCTCACCCATCATCCAAGTCACTACACCAACCCAAAACACATTCATCCCACCACCTAACCCGCAAGGTGATTTGTCCACCCAAATCAAAAGGCTCTCACAACAGGTGTTGGAAATCCAATCAAGGAAGAACCCTAAATCACAAGGGAATCTATGCCCTTATCTGTTCGACAAGAGAATTTTGATGAAGCCATTTCTGCAAGGTTTTGAGATCCCCAAATTTGACAAGTAATGCAAACTCAAAAACCATGAAGATCACATCAGGAAGTTCCATGTGCACTACATGGAAGTAGCCTATGATGACTCATATTTAATGAGGCTCTTCCCATGAAGTCTAGCTGGCCCAGCCCTGGAATGGTTCTCCCGACTTCCTCTAGGAATCAAGAAATTCCAAGAAATTGTGGATGCCTTCATGCAAAATTATGCATTCAACATGGGCATGGACGTGACCTTGGAGGAACTATCCAACCTCAAGAAAAACAAGGGAGAATAATTTGCATCTTTCTTACAATGATGGTGATCCAAATCCAATAGAAGCAAGTGGGTCATGCCAAAAGAACAAGTCAGAACTATCATTGCAAATATTGAAGGAACTTTGGCCTTCCATCTCAAAGTCCAGTGCATTGCCTCCTATGATCAACTCATCCCTAAATCTCTCAGCATCAAAAGAGTCCTTATTGCACATGGGGGGAAACCTTCTTATCAAGATAATCGCTCATCGATAGGCTATAATGGCAAACCATAAACATGGGTAAAAAACAAGAATGTTACCAACGACGAGGTTGATGATGCTAAGGTTGTGATCAATGCTCCAAAACCAAACGTGCAACAACAAACGTATCAACAACCTCAAAATAATACCCAAGACACACCTCGATCAAACACATCTCATCAGCAAAACAACACCCAGACAATCAATAATGTCAATGACCAAAGTGGACCATCCACAAGAAAATGATATCCTCCAAAATGCAAGTACACACCGATTTGAGAATCGATTGAATCTATCATGAAGTGGTCATTGATGCCAACATCGTCATGCTCCTAGTCATTGAGAATTACTAGGAGCCTCAAGTTAAGCCACCATGGTATAATGAGAAGCACCTATGTGACTTTCATAAGATAAAGGGACACACAATAGCCAGTTGCATGAGGCTCAAAAACCTAATCCAAGACCTTATTAAAAAAAAGACCATCAAAGTTGAACAACCGACTGGAAATTAGGACCTTAAGATATACACGAATCCGATGTCCGATCATGACAAGTCAAACAACAATGACAAAGGAAAGAATTATGGCAGCGTCAACTGCGTTTATGATCATTTTGTCACATCCTTAGATGAATGGCTAGGTGTTGTCCATATCCCAGGGTCCAAGGTTGACTATGGAGTCACCACCCAAAGCAAAAGAATCACCATCCCTGGACCATCCGTGCAAGCCAAAGCACCCCCCGCAAATTCAAATTCAGGCACAAGTGGCTATAATATTTTGGAATAGTTAAATAAAAACCTCGCTCAGATCTCCATCATGGAGTTACTAAAAATTTTGCATGTGCATAGGGAGATCTTAAAAAAGGCCCTTGCTGAGTCTTTTGTACCCTCAAACCTTGATGCAGATTAGTTTCAAGTTATGGTTAGAAACATCACCATGCCACATCTCCTCTCATTCTCTGAACAAGACCTCCCCACCCATCCATCTCATAATCGTGCACTTCATCTTGAGGTCTTTTTCCATAAAAATAAAGTCAAACAGGTCTTGGTGGATGGATGTGCAAGGTTGGATATTTTTTCCCTAAAGCTAATAAAGAATCATGGGTTCTCTGAAGATGTGATTGAAAAAGGAAAAGGTATCACCATCTGATCTTATGATGACCAAGAGAGAGTGTCTCAAGGCACTATTTAGCTTCCCATCCAAGTAGGACTGGCCATCATAGAAACTACTTTTCAAGTTCTTGATCTCGACCTCCCTCATAACATTATTCTAGGGCACCCATGGATCCATGGGATGAAATTTGTTGCATCCACATTTCATCAATGTCTTAAATTCTCCTATGAGAACCAAAAAGTCACAATTCATGGTGATCTCAAGCCCTTTGCCTATTGCAGGAACTTGGAAGCCAATTATTACAAAGTCCCACAAGTACCCAAAAATGATGAAGGCCCTTCAACTCCATATATTGATCCATCCACCATAGCCTCCACTTATGGGACAAAGACACCCGCCATTCTTGACATCTCTGATATCAAAGTCATTATCCAAGACAACAGATGTGGATATTACAAAATGAAAAAGGGTGCCTTTGTAATAGGAGAGTTACCTCAATCTCCTAGGTCCCATGGACAGTTGCAACCCACCAATACAGCATCTCAAACCTTTAGAGTAGATCCCTCCCAATTCAGAAGTTGGGGGGGATCTAGTCCAAGAGGTGGTTGATGAAAAAGATATATCTAGTCTCCTAATCAAGATGAGAGACTTGTACCAACCCTTCCAATGGATGATGCTAATAAAGGTCTACAATTAATGTTGGGCATGGGCTATAATAGGAATGAAAGTCCTAGAAAAAATAGCAATGGCCGATTAAGACCCATCATTAGTGAGAAGTGCATGAAAAATATTGTCCTTGGATGTACCCCTCTAAGGATAATCGTATGTGGCAGAAGTCCCCCCGTTAAGGTAGTCAAAATGCCTCTTTAGTTACCAACATCCATAGGTCTACCCTTAGACAACTATACCTTCAATATAACTGATTTGTGTAGTGACAATGATGAGGATTCCCTTACTAACCTACCTATGTTATTTGAGGACTCTTCATTATTCATGATTTCCATTTTCTCTTTCGAGTTGAACAATCAAACCCATAAAATAAAGCTAGTATAAACCTAGCTAATAGACTACAACCAACAAGGACCACCAATTTTACACATTCAAAAATGATGAGGCACTCTCAAAATTCATGGGGCTATGGGATAATGTACCTTGTGGGGACCATAAAGCTAGGTTCGAAATTGAACTAGACACCCATGCATATTATGGGGAAACGATTGAATCCCTCAATTGCAAAAGTGAAAATTTGAGAATAATCTCTAGGTCTTTAAGTGAAAACCACACTATGGCACTTTTAGACCCAAAAATAGTAAAAAAAAAGGACGCATCCAATGGTGAAAACCTCTCTAAGGCATCGAAGGATGGGGGATTCAATCTTCCTCTTAGTGTTATTCATCAGGAAAATTCAGCGGTCTTAGGAGAGAAGTGCAACCCGGTCAACTTGGGGACAAAAGAACATAAACTTCTAGCTACATTTCTAAGGGAAAGAAAGGTGAACATTGCATGGACCTATGTTGACATGCTTGGTCTTGATCCAGAATTTGTGGTGCACTATCTAGCAGTATATCCAAAAGCAAAACCAGTGAGACAAAATTTGAGGAAGATGCACCCTCAAATATCATTATTGGTCAAATTGGAATTACAAAAGCTCCTTGATGCTGGATTCATATGACAAATTGATTATCCAGAGTGGTTTTCAAATCTTGTACCTGTTCCAAAGCTCACTTGGGGCATCTGCATCTACATTGACTTCAAAGATCTAAACAAAGCATGCCCGAAAGATGATTTCCCTCTCCCAAACATAGATATGATTGTGGATATGATGGCGGGAGATGAAATGTTATCACTAATGGATGGATTCTCAGGATACAATCAAATCATGATACCTAAGGATAACCAACACAAAACAACTTTCACTTATCCATGGGGGACATATTGTTGGAACATGATGCCATTTGGGTTAAAGAATGTAGGAGCTACCTATCAAAGAGCTATGATATTGATCTTCCATGATATGATTCACAAGAATATGGAAGATTACATAGATGACATACTAGCCAAGTCAAGAAAGCGACGAGATCACATATCAACTTTAGGGTCCATTTTCGACAGGCTAGAAGAGTACAAGGTCAGGCTAAATCCAAAGAAGTGTGTCTTCGGGGTACAATTAGGAAAGTTACTAGGGTACATTATATCCATGAGAGGAACTGAGATAGACCCCTCCAAATTCAAAGCAATCCTTGAGATGGAAGCACCAAGGACATTAAAACAATTAAGGGGTTTGCAAGGAAGACTCCATTCCATCTATCGGTTTATAGCGCAATTAGTAGATAAGGAAATCCCATATTCTCATCTACTCCACAAGGGGGTAGAATAAAAATGGGATGAGAAATGTGATCAGGCATTCAACAAGATCAAGAAGTACTTACTCACACCACCAATTCTTATGCCATCAATTCCAAGAAAACCCTTGATCTTGTATATATCAGCAACAACATCAGCCCTTAGCGCTCTCTTAGCACAACATGATGAAAATGGGAAGGAGAGAGCTATTTACTACATCAGTAGAACCATGGTGGGACATGAGATGAATTACACATCCATTGAGAAGTTTTTCTTAGCAGTCATGTTTGCAGCATAGAAACTCAGACACTATATGTTGGCACATCATATAAAACTCATCGCCAAGATAGACCCTCTCAAGTATCTAATTTCTAAAGCAACACTCATAGGGAAAATGACTAAATGGGTTATGATCCTGATAGAGCATGACACTAAGTATGTGGAATGAAATGCCATTAAGTGACAAGCAATTTCAGATCAGTTGGAAGAAGCACCGATATACTCAAAGAACCCACTTGTATTAGAATTCCCTAATGAGCCCATCTTTAACGTAAGCATAGAAGATCACTAGAAAATGTACTTTGATAGATCCTACACATAGCATGGGTCAAGAGCTGAAGTCTTCTTCATTACATCACAAGGAGATTGCATACCCAACTCATACAAGCTTTGCTTTGCTTGCACAAACAATATTGCAAAATATGAGGCTCTTGTCATAAGACTGAGGATTGTTGCACACTAGAAGATCATGGCACTCAAATTCTATGGGGATTCGCAACTCACCATCAACCAAGTCAATGAAGAATAGCAAACAAAGGATGACAAGTTAACTCCATACAAAAAATTGGTGGAAAGCCTCAAGGAGTCCTTCATTGATATTGCATTTGAGCAAATACCAAGAGCTAATAATAGAGTAGTGGATGCTATGGAAACAATTCGATTGCTACTAGATGTCCCATGCAACATCCCAAGGTAAGAATTCCTTGTAGAGTAGCTTCTCGTACAATCATTCGAGGTACTAGAGTCTGAATTTGTGTGTGAAATCGGTGGTCCTAGTAACTTGTGGTATCATGACATACACTTATCTTAGAATAGGAGTCTTCCTCGCCGATATCACTCTGAACCTTAAGAAAAAAAATTTCAAGAAGTCAACCCATTTTATTATCCTAGGCGACACCCTATACTGTAGGAGTATTGAGCGAACCCTTTTACTATGTTTAAATGTTGAGGAAGCTTTGACTACTCTAATAGAGGTACATAATGGAACTTGCGGTTCACATTCGAGCAGTATGACCTTGGCCAAGAAGCTATTGAGAATGGGGTACTATTGGCTGACGATGGAAAGGGAAGCTCATGAATATGTCAAGAAGTGCTTGCAATGTCAATAGCATGGGGACCTCATCCATGCACCAGCTCAGGAACTACACCTAATTGTAACACCTTGGCCCTTCTCACAATGGGTGCTTGATCTCATTGGAAAAATAACCCCCACCTCATCTAATGGACATAAGTTCATTATCACCACCATAGAGTACTTCACAAAGTGGGTAGAGGCCATCCCAATGACCTATATTACAAGAAAGCATATTTCCAAGTTCATCCTAAATTACTCATTTGTCATTATGATGTCCCACAAACCATTATCTCAGATAATGAGACACCTTTCAAAAACCATGATGTTCGAGACCTATGCCAGAAATTCAAAATCCAACATCACTTTTCCACTCCATATTACCCTTGGGGTAATGACCAAGTTGAGGCTAAAAATAAAACCATCCTCAAAATCCTCAAAAAGACAGTCAATGAAGCTAGTCATGATTAGCATCTACAGTTGAATCCTACCCTATGGGCTTACCAAACAAGTATTTACACACCAATAGGTGCAACCCCATTCTCCCTGGTCTACAGATCAAAAACCATCCTCCCTATTGAGATCAATCTCCCATCCCTAGGAATATCATTGCAGAATCTCATTACAGATGAAGAATATCGGGTATCACGATTGAATGAGCTAGAACTACTAGATGAGTTGTGCATGGATACCTTAAACCATTTGAAATTCTACCAAAACCATCTCAATTGAAGCTACAACAAGAAGATCAGGAGTCATACCCTCCAAGTAGGAGAGTTGGTATTGAAGGAGAATCAAAAAAATGTACCAAATCCGGACAGCAAGGGCAAGTTTGAACCCAATTGGTTGGGACCCTTCATCATCACAACAATCTACAAGTCAGGATCATATCAACTATCAAGGGGAGCCTCTATAGGAGCCCATGAATAACTCCCATCTCAAAAACAATTATGCCTAAGTTTCAGGGTATAAAACCAGAAAATCAAAAAAAATATAAAAATTCAAAAAAAAGGATTGAAAACAATAAAGATAAAAATCATCCTCTAGTGAAAACCACTTTGGTGGCACTTTGGACAAGTACCTTGGTGAAAACCTGGCAAACAGGGACCTTGTGTAAATAAAGAACTCTCCATCCACCATGATCTCTATGGCTTGTTTCGCATCACCCATCGCACTCCATTCATCCATTTTCATTTGCATCATAGCTTGATACTATGTTTGTATCATGATCCCTCCTAGTACTACTTGGCACATTCCTAAGGTCAGTCTGTCCTACATATATCAGAGTAGTCTATCACACCACGTTGGGGGCAAGTTATCGTACCTGCATTGGATTAGATTCATGTATATTCTTGCAATCTTCCTAAATTCATAAAATTTCAAAACATTCATAAAATCCTTCAAAAAATGCAAAAACATCCAAAACATATCAAAAATCCAAAAAATAGGTCTAAAATCCAAAAAAATAAAAAAAAAGGGTCTCCTTGTTGAAGTACATTGTCTTTGAGCTTGAACGTAAGCAATGTTGATATTTGATCATCCCCCGAGACACCCTAGGTCAGTCCTTTAGGAGTCCATCATAATAATTTGGAAATTCATCATTTGTTTATATCTTCATCTTGTAAATTGGTCAAGTCATCAGTCGAACTACGTGGTCTTTGCATATATAACGTAGGCAAGGCTAATATTTGATCAGCCCTCGAGACCCCTAGGATAGGTCTTTAGGTTAGTCTCTTGGTTAGAATCTCATAAAACCCAAAAAAATTTGAAAATTTGGAAAGTCAAAATATTTGTAAAATCTTGAAAAAACCCAAAAACAGCCTCAAAACATTTCAAAACACCAAAAACATCCAAATATTAAAAAAAAATACATCTGTCCCATTTCGTTTTCACCCACAATAAACATCTACTCATAATAATTGATCGTCACCTTCACCCTTTGGCAAAACGGTCAGAAACAAGTCTCATAGGTTAAAAGTGAAAACTCAATAGCCAAGGATCTCAAGTCTAGGTCAGTAGGTAAACAAGTCGATCAACTCTTGATATTAATGGCCCATCATCCAATCAATCCCAAATCATCTGATAACATCATGTCCTAGGATGAATCATTCCTACAATGAACATCAACATCATGCATCACCATAGTTTAGTCTTGGCTAGAGGTATGAAGAATATTATCTTATTTGTTCACTTGATCTTTTCTTTGATTTATCTTATTGCGCTCATTCTAATGACCTCTCGATGATTTCTAATCAAAATTATTTAGAGAGAAAGGAATGGGGCATTGATCATTATCTTTCATTTTTTGTGCTTGTTGGACGTTCTTGTAATATAACCTTGGTGAATACTTGCTTTGTTAGGTATGTATGGAGGGTGTTTTGAATATCTTGTTGACTATTACATTGGAAGGTTATGCCTTTTCGTGTTTTGGTCCAAGATGTTTGAAAAATATAAAGTACATCCTAGTGATGTTTTTGTATGTCAGGTGTGAACAAGAATACTCCTATCTGTTTGTTAAGTCAAAGTCCATCACACTAGATACCCTACCATCCTAGTTATCTATACCTTGATGCATCGTATCTATGTGTCTTATCAAACA